>CXYZ01020443.1:1106298-1128931 GCA_900006705.1 Sonneratia caseolaris
CCCTCCCTCCCTGTCCGCTGAAATTCTCGGACAATACAAATAATAATAATAATTTAAAATTGAAAATTAGACTCCCTGCCCCTCTCCTCTCCCTCCACTTCACAAAATTCAAAACGGATTCTTCTTGTCAATCTCTAAAAAACTTTCACACCCGTCCCTCCAAAATCAAACCCCTGACTGACAACCCAACATTATATATGAACATCAGAAGATCTGCTTCACTTCACTTCTCCATCTCCGACTAAACTCCTCCTCCTCCTCCTCCTCCTCCTCCTCCTCTTCCTCCTTCAGGGCTCTCGGGTTAACGCGTTGATCTCCTGCGACACGACATTGTTGTTCGGGCCAAATGGATGCAGTCCTTGATAACAAAGAGAATATCCCGCCATTTTCATCCAAGGAGGGCAGGGTAGACCTTCAGACGTGCAACCACAAGAAGCTGATGCTCGCCGGTGGGAGACCGAGGAAGCCTCTGGGCGATATTACCCACCTCTTCGTGCGTGCCCGCCTCGCCCGCTCGAGCTCCCTTCCCGAAATCGAGCTGTCGGTCGCTTCTCGAGCGATAGTGCTCAACCCGAGGAAGAGGAGGGCACTCGACGATACCGACTTGGCACGGGCAGAACGATCAAAGTCGCTTAGGAAGGGCTTTAGGTAGTTGAAATTGAACCGGATCGAATGGCTGCTGGACAAAGTTCCAGGATATTAGTTTGCAGCGATTGAAGGGTCGAATTCTTGTCGACTCCGCATTACTGGATTGCACATTTTGATCGACAATTTTCCAATCCTTTTTTTTTTAATGTAAAGAAAATATGAATGTCTGAGAAACCTCCTCTCCGGCTTTATTCTACGGGTTGAATGGCTCTCGATCTGTATCTAAATCGAACATGAACAGGAACTGAGAGATCTGTATCTAAAAATTTGACAAGATCAACAGTGAACTCGGATTGCTTTCAACATTAGCAATTTCATCAAGAATCGAAGAAAAATATGGGCATGTGCGGGGAATCCAACATTTACTCCGCCACCATAACCGGATTTGGGTTACCATGCCATTTAATCTATAAGATAATGGCGTGTCTGTCACTTAATAGTAAACGGATATATTGCCCAGAAAGGATTTTCATGCATCATGATTAATTTTGTCTGGCTGATTAAAAAACTCCTTGAAAGCCTAATGGCCTCGAATGGGTCGGAGAATAAAGGGCTAGGGGTTGGGCTTGAAGTGGCCAACAACTTTGATTACGCGGCCTATATCTATTTCCTAAAGGTTTCGTCGGCCCATAATCTGTTGGTCGCAAAAGCCCGAGTTACAATCAGTTGATTGCTCCGTGATTGATGATTTCAGGCTTGATGTATTACTTGTTCGTCCTGGGATTTTTCCTCAGAATCAATCAAAACAAAAGGAAGGAAATGTTTGCCAACCCCGATTGAGATAATACAATGATTCATGGCCGAAGATCAGTTCGAATATGTGGTTGCCGGAGGTCACTTTGTCAGCTCTGATAAAAAGGCATTTCCTGGGTTTTAAGAGGCTTGCACCTTCAGGCGAGGACCATATTGATAAGTGAAAGGAGTCAAAAAGGATTAGGCCAGATTCTCACCCAAAAATATAAGAAAGGATCATGACAAATTATCGGTCGGGTTGATTGATATGGTTTGACGGTTCTTTCTTATAAGCCAATTTTTGGATTAAGATGCTACTTTTACCCTCAATAGGCCAACCTGATCCTAACATAATTCAATTATAATTAATCAGATTTTTTTTAATATTAGGAGATGTTGGCTGAGAAAATAAAGATCGTTGGCGCCTGAGAAATCTTTCGGTGCAAAAGGGCCTAACAATTTGGATCGCAGTCAAGTTTTCCTTTTTCTCTGATTGCATAAAAAGAGACCTCAAGTAATGAATGTGACCTCTCTTCAAATTCAACTAGCTTTGAAATTGTGTGTTCTCCGTTAATACCTTCAAGCAAATTACACCATTCTAATTCATAATATCCCTAAGAGGCAAGTATGTAAAAACCTCATGAGAATATACATGTATATACACGTGAAGGTTTATCAAAGTTGGTAATAAAAGGGATCAATTCTACATGAAATACATACATATATATATAGACATCGTAAATAAGTTAGCTGGCGACCATCATTTATATTTTTAGATAGATATAAACTTGAGTTAATATTTAAAAGAAAAAAAATCTAGTACAATGTCGACCAAGGTTGAGCCCCACAAGTCCTATCTAGTTCCAGTTTGCATTCACAGTATGCATATCCTAATGCGCCTGAAATTTTATACATTGCTAGTTTATTCTCTTCATGTCTCTTGATAGTGGCACTAATTTCTACCGACCGATCGAGGAGCTTGCAAATACATATATATATATATATATATATATATTTTAGTCAACTCATGAGATGATAATCTCTTCAACAGCACCATCTCAGGTCTAGGGCAAAAACATACCCGGGCCCGGGCTTATTATTCGAGAACTGGTCCCCTTTGAATTTTGCATACTTTAAAATCCACCATGGGAGTTAAACAATGACAGCGGACCAGAGAGAATGACCGGAGAAAATCGGATTCAAATGGTAACAAGTGGAGCAACTTGTGGGTGCGCAAAGGGAAGGAATTCATCACAGAGCTGCATATAATACGCCCACAACCACCAAATTTCACAAGCTCTTTTGTTCTTTTCTTCGTAGCAACTGGTGATCGCGACAGATTTGTATACAGCTCAGAGAGGATGGTGACTAATGCCAATATATATGTATATCTATACATATATATAATGAGAGGGAAGAAAATGATGACTATTTTGGGCGGGGTTGTGAATGGATGTATACGGCTTTCAAGAATCAAGATTTCACGTTTCAACGTCATCATCACAAGGAAAATAATTGAAGCAGAAACCAGATGAGAGTTGACTGGCTATGCAATGACCTCCTTTTGTTTTGGTTAGAGGGGATAATGAATTTTTGTTAGATGCCCTGAAGTGGACGTGTAGCAAAGAGACTCGACATGTTATCGGATCAAGCAAAGCAATTTGCATGCATAATAATCTATTTGATTTCTAGATACTTTATATTTAAGAGTATTTATTGATTATAAAATGGCATTACCTAAATATTATAACTAAAGAAAGAGGATTTAACTTAGTAAAACTCAACAGATTCCCGGGCCTTGCTTGTAGTTGGGTGCTGGAGAAACCATCATGAATTCGCATATTTGCGGTAAATTTAAAAGAAGGGTACGTGGAAGAAGGATCAATCGGTTTCCAGGAGGGGCAATTATACCCAGTTACAGCTCGTGCCTAAAAGACAATAGTACGATCTGACGGAGAAACACTAGACCCGGTCCTAGACTTGCCATGTAAATCTTCTTTCCTATTGTCCCCAGTTATGGTAAATTTAGAAGAGGTGGGAGAAATAGGAAAGTAAACGGTATGTGAAATCCAATTGATAGGCTTATAATATATACATTTATTATATATATATATATATATATATATAAATGAATTTAGAATATGATAAGAGAAAAAATGAATAAAATAGTATGAAAAATCTCACAATAAAAATTAAAATTATAATATCTTGATTATTAAGTCGAAAGTGGTACTATTACAGTAATCCCCATTTCTCGACCTATTATATATTAGCATCGTGTTGAGGTTACACGTTAAACCTGCTTTGTCCTACTGCCTCCTGCTTTTAAGTAGGACCAAAGTATGGTGGAAATGTATTTTTCAGAAAAATGACTAAATTTTATGTAAAAAAAATTCATAGATAGACTCTTGTTGCACGTACTTTAATTACCAAAGAAAACACGCGCGCGCACACACACACACACATATATATAATATGTTGTGTGTGTGTGTGTGTGTGTTACTTTTCCGGATTGAAAGGCTTTTAAAGCTTTAGGTGTTGTTGATATGATTAGTTGTTGTTAATTAACTTGCAAGTAGGGGAAGGCCCTCCGAGCTTGGAAAGGAGCCTGGAGGGGCAAAAGGTGGACGAAAACGTATGGTTAAAAGCCATTTGCCTGAAATGAAGTCACTCATCTAATAATAATAAATAGTGTTAGGTGATGTGGTTAGCCGTCTCTAATCTTGAAATATAAGATTTCGAGTTCCATCTTATAAATAGAGAGTTTCATCTCCTAACGAATCGATCCAACTCAACATAAATGCATAAGACCCGACTATTTTTATGAGTATCGGATTGTTTAGACTGAAAATAAAAAGCTCGATCGTTTCAAGTGGTACCGGTGGACATATGTATATAACTTTATCTTGGTAATGGCAACCCACTCTTGACCCACTTTAGCCACTAGCCAAGCTGCCATTAGTACAAGTTAATTTGGTTATATCATATATGTACATGTACTAGCTTGTTGTAGTGACGTGATAGCTGACGATTAGTAACTCTATAATGGATAGAATTATAATAAAAATATTATATATTTATTTATTTTTATTGTAATTTGATTCCACATATTTTGAAGTTGTTATTTCGATTCCATTCATTTGGTTCCTAAAGTTATTGAATCATAATTTTGATAATTAAGTGACGTATAATTTAATAACATCATATAAGCATTTACTTGCTTATACAATAATTTTTATGTTAACGAGTAATGATAATGTGATCCACCGGGTTACTCCATATCCAAACTAGAATTGCATTTGGTATCGGGCAAAGTGATAGACGGATCTTCAAGTCATCCACCGGGTCTCAGGTCTTCAGCACCTGCAAGAATGTCGAATTTGGGTGCGGCAGCCCCGACACAACCTCAAGTTAGTTGTTTTATCCCCATGAGCAGAAGAGGAGAGGAGGAGAGATACGTACAAATATGGAGAGAGATGTGGTATTTATAGAATTTTAACTTGTGGGTGGATAATCTCTTCATTTGAGTATAGGTGTAAAAATTTTATAATAAAAATTAAATTTATAACTTATTAATTATCTGATCATCCATCCGTATATTTTATTATGTGATTTGTTGGATGTCATTCTTTCTTAAGATGCAACTAACTGAAAATCAAGAATGATCGATCAAATTCGGATACAAGTCAACAGGAGACGAAATGAAAAGACACGGGGGGACTTACTCAGGGCACTGGGCCCGCGGTAAAAAAGTGAAGTGGGCAAACCGTCACTTTAAATGTGGGACCCATCCCCCAATTGATTGGTGGCTTTCTGACCATAAAAGAAAAAGGAAATCCACGCGCAAATCAGTTACTCTCGAGACGTTGATGCTCCCAACGACATGTGCCAATGTCGAATAATTGATATTCTGCGTTTTGATGAATCCCATCATCGATCGATACATGTGATGATGAATGATAATGTGAATGCATTCATTTGTACGGAAGGATACGCTTGGCACTATCGATAGGTATATGCAACACTCACTTGTGGCGGAGGACCCGTCCATTTCGAGATTTCTCACCATCCCGTAATTTGACTCTGAATCGAACTACCCCACGCCGTATATTCCTCTTATATATTTTGAAAGAACTTGACTGAGTGAAGTTAGAATCGGTGCGATAATACTAACATATTTTATAAGTTAACGGCTGATCTATCGCGTTAAAGTTTGAAATTAAGGAAACGCATTGTATGTATGTTCCCATGTTGCAGCAAGATGAAAATGAGCTATGTAAGCCATCAATTGGTGAGATAAAAACATGTATAATCGTTCGGTCATCTGATACATCAGACTTACAACGTACAATTAATATGACCATTAATTATTATGCTAGACGGACCATTAGAGCTACCATATCAAAAGTGCAACTGTCCGAAGAAAATATTAGTCAATCCTATTTCATAATCGATGAGGTCAACTAAACCTAATGGATTTATGCAAATGGAAAGATCCACGGTGTGATACTGTCTGTTTCAAACGTAATTATAAAATATAAATATGATCACTTTCAAACTTCACGAGGATCTAATTAATACCCTTGCTGATCATTTCTGAAGCGGTCATATACCAATACCCATCACAGTCTCATTGACTCTCAGCCACAGAGGCAAGAACCTACATTTTATCTATGTATGTATGTATATGTGTAAGGATGTAACGGCGACAGAAGCAGCAGCAATAACGACTCGGCGGATTAAGGCGCGGAGCTTGGGAAACATAAATTGCAGCGGAACAAGAAAACAGGGAGACGAGAGAGAGATTTGTTTGCCGTGTGCCGTTGTTTGAGCAGAATTTCAGTGATCAGGACTGTGCATCGATGGGCTCTGGGGAGGGCCGGGGGGATCATGGATCACGAGCTCAATCTCCTCTCCAGGCTCGTCCCTCACGTACGAGTCTCTCACGTTTCTCGCATCAAATTCGTTTGAAGCAGTAACCCGCCCGAGGAGATGCTCTTCCAATCGAATCCCATTTAGAGACATGAGTTTTGGATACGATTGGCTCCATCTTCCCAGTGGGATTCAATTGAGTCTGTTTTGATTAGAAATCTGACCACTTGTTTACAATTCAATCTTAATTGTCCGTCCGAGGCACGACTTCTGAAAAACCACTCATTAATTGTAGCATTTCATTTTCGATTGAGTAGTCTCTCTACGTTTGTATTTGTATGGATTACGTATACGTGTATATCTCAAACAATGGTTGCGTAATCCTTGAGCATTTCTCAACCAAAGCACTGTAAATATCTTTCACTTTTAACGATTTTTTTTTTCAGTTTGCACTTATTTCAATTTAAAAATATAACAAATTTTAATTAATTCAGATTTAAAATAGACTTATATAATATAATTAGAGAGTATAAACTCTCTCCTTTACATATTTCCCCTGTCCCACTTTCATGATTTGATATTCCATTTTGAGCACACCAACTTTTTGCACAGTCGAAGATTCTCCAATTTCTTTGCAGCAACGCATGCTTGTGATATTGATGTAACACGTTAGGATGAATTGGCATATTTCTCATAAGAAGTGGCAAATTCCAATCGGCTACAAAAACTAACACCCCGAAAAGGAAAACGAGAAAACGTTTCTGGCTCTTCCATGTGACACTCGACAAAAGGAATTGGGTCGGTTTGATCGATCATCATCATTATCAGCCACAGGTTTTCTATCAATATGGAAAGTGACAATACCTGTTGGATCTGCATGCCAAATATTAGAGATATCTCTGGGGGTTAGTGCTTTGCGAAAGATAAGGATGGAGGACATTATTATCGAATTAAGAGGCGTAAGAGTCTCACTAACAATAAGCTGATAAACTGTAAAAAAAAGAAGAAGAAGTAATAATAAAACTGAAGATCTCTCAAATATGAGTTAATTATTTGCTCTACAGGCAGTAATCCCGGCCTTTGTTCTTGCGATGCNTATTTGCTCTACAGGCAGTAATCCCGGCCTTTATTCTAGTGATACATCAAGGCTGGCCGATGTCCGGGAAAATAAACTGATGGATGCAGAAGCGGCATGCACAAAGAAACCGTAAGAGTGTCTTTGAGAACAAGCAATAGATCCTAATATCAATAATTGGTACTCTTCTGAACAAGCTTATCCATATGCAAGAACTCCCTTTCATGTACGCATGTTGAGACTAAACCTGCCGTGCTCTCAAGAGGAGAATTCTGACTGCAGTGACCGACAGGGACAGTAGACACTGTCGGTGCATCCTGCAGTTGGAACGACAAGGTACCGGAAAACATCCGAGCTGCTGGGTTCGAGAGTAAGCAAGCTTTCCTGATCTTTAAAAGAACAATTTAATGAAGAGAAGAGAGGAAAGGAGTGTGACAGGAATACGGGTCATGCATGAACTCACAGCTTTTCAGAGAGAAGAGAAGGTGCCTTCAATTATATGTACCTTCCCTATCCTCCACTTGAATTGCTAGTAATCATTTCAGAGGGTGGACTCACTCTTTGCTTCTTCTTTAGGGGCAGATACATACATACATATATATATATATATATATGCTATGCGCTGTATTATAATTGGATCATACTCATGGGTGATTCTCTGCCCTTCATGGCCGAGGTTGCTGAAATTCTCTATTTCGGTGTAAGGCTCATCACGAAAACTTTTTGTACAGCTAAGGGATGGCCGCAAAGGGACGGCTTTTGAATAAATTTGGGATTTTGTTTTGATTTTGGACACGGCATTATAATGTGTGAAATATGCAACCACACGTGAACATGAGAATTTACAGGAGTAGAAATGGATCATCTTTCCTTCATTCAAGTAGACTATGTTACGTGAATCGATCACATCATCCAGATGTATGTTCTAGTCAATGGTATATATTAATATAAAATTATTATTATTATTATTGACACACTATCTGATATTTAAGAATCCATCGAGTCATAATTGGTTCGATTTTGACTCCAAATGACAATAATAAGGAAGTATAACCTGCATCCTAATTTTTTTTTTTTTGCTACACAAGATTCAAAATCCATCTTTATTGGCCAAGAGTATCTTTTTTTTTTTTAATTTAAAAAGTGATCCGTCATTTTAAATGGAAGTAGAATGTACAGAAAACTAGATAGCCATGTAAAATCTCACCAATCAAAATTAAAGATAACGATGAGTAAAAAAAAATGAAATTTAATATAATAATACTATTTTTAATTTAATAATTAATATACTGTATATTTAATTTTTATTGTAAAATTTTATACACTTTTTATTTCCTATTTCTTTTAATTTATTCTAAATTTATGAATATTTTATATAATTAAAGAAAAAAAAGTTGAGACTTGGTGGTTACATTTTGGGAATGAGACTATTATGCGAAATGCCTTTTCTGTCGGGCGCTTAATTTACTAATAATAGCTATATATTAAACTGCTTACAAAACCTATATATATATAATTAAAATAGGATAATTTTCTATAAGATACAAAATCCGTGAAGGTAGCCCACGGAACCTAATCAAAAGCAACACAATACACATGAACTAATTAAATAGCAAAATAAATGAATAAAACGGTAGCGTATGATATGGTTGGTAGGTGGCTCGATTTCCTGGTCGGAGCTAAACTGATTTATGAACGAGAACAATAATTAGTGTAAGCTAAGAGGGTAACAAAGTCTTCTAAAGAAGGCTTAAATTGAGGATTATAATATAATAATCTCACTGTTTTTTTTATAACAATATAAAATTTATTTATTTATTTATTTTATTTAGCGGAAAATGAACAGAGAAATTGTTAAAAGAGGGAGAGGAGCATCCTTAAACATAAATGCCGAGCACAGAGTCAATTCAGTCGCTCGCTCAATCGCTCTCTCTCTCTCTCTACCTCTAGTCTGGACATCCACAGAGGGTAAAAATTGAGAGAGTATATGCGACTGAAGAGCAGGAAGCTCGGATGGGAATTACGAAGGGCAGCGGCGGCGGAGAGATTGTCCAAGTCCAGGGCGGTCACATCGTCCGGTCCACTGGCCGCAAGGACCGCCACAGCAAGGTCTACACCTCAAAGGGTCCCCGTGACCGCCGTGTCCGGCTCTCTGCTCACACGGCCATCCTGTTCTACGACGTCCAGGACCGCCTCGGCTTCGACCGCCCCAGTAAGGCCGTCGACTGGCTCATCAAGAAGGCCAAGTCTTCCATCGATAAGCTCGCCGATCTCCCTCCCTGGAACCCCACCTCCGCCTCAGTCGCTGGCCCCACTGCAGCTTCGACCTCCACCTCTGGCAAAACCCCTGTACCCGAGCTGCCGGAGGTGGCTGAAATGTACACCACTGCCGGCTCATCGCTTATGCCTCCACAGCCGCAGCTGGAGGACTCCGATTCCATGAAGCTGTTCTTTCCGACGAGCAATGTGGCGCCATCATCGTCCATCACCTTCACTGGCTGTTCCATCCCGCCTGAGATGGTGGCCCGAGCTGCACAGCAAAGGGAGGATCTCGCGCTCTCCCTCCACCCCTTCCAGGACAGCTCCGGCTGCCTCCACTCTGAGAGCAGCCGGGCTCTCTTCATTGGAACAACCACCGATGCTTTCGGGCCAGCAGGTTGCAGCAATTACCCGAAAGTGATGGGCTGGGGAGGAGATCCTGGTATGGAGGAGAACCGAGGAGCGGTGGGTCATGGGTTTCTCATGAGCCAGGGCGGCGGCTCGGCCTTGATGATGGTCAATCCTCAGAGGGGACCCCTTCAGTCCAGTTTCACGGGCAGCTTTGATGAATTGAACACGGGCCCTACGCCGTCCGAGAACCATCATCCTAAGCCGCCCGTGGTGGCAGTCCACCAGCCTTCCTTTTTCGGTGGGAGGTTTGGTCCGGACAGTTTGACGGGGGTTTACTTCCCCGCTCGGATTCACGGCGGCAGTGGCAGTGAGGAGCATGCAGGCATAGTTTCTGACAGGCATCGTCCTCTTCTTCTACCTACCTCCGGCAACCACTGAAACCATCGACCGAGGTGAACTTCAAAACCGACATATCTAAAAGCATCTGATCTCCACCATCAATTTCCAGTTACATAAGATCCTCGCATCACATTTCACTGAGCAAGCTTGCCATCAACTATCAATTCGAGCCTAATCTGCCGCGACACAGAGTTTTAGATCTTTTAAAAGCTTAGTTTCATACACAAATTAATTTGATGTGTCGTGCATTAATTATACAGCGCTGCGACCATAACTTGATAAGATGATAGTGATTATTCTTAGAAATCAAATTAGATACAATTCTTTTCACTCTTCCATAAAGCCTGTGGATTGCTATTGCAATCGAAAAACAAACCGATTGCTCTTTTATGCCTTTCGATTCCATCCTGATTACCATGTTTGATTGGTTGTTTTTACTATGCACCTTTTTTATCTAGGATTTGCACACAATCTCGAATGGGGAATCAGCCGCAGATGGGGCAAATCAAGAACATATTCCAGTCGAGTCGACGTCGGAGCAAAGTTGTTGACGACCCCCTTAGAATCAGAATTAAGGAAGACATGTCAGTTTGGAACAATAATACTACCTGTATGTCCTGTTGAGATGCTTCAATTCCGGCGTTGATCGATTTCCCTTTAGTTAGTGACTACGTAACGAATATAATATCATATTATTTACCTATATATTCATATATGATATATATGGTGATTGATGCTTTGCTTCATGGGTTTGAGCCGAGAGGGTTTTATATGTGTTTGTCACCAACTTTTGTCTGCAGTATGTTGGGTTTGTTATTTAACGAGAACATACATACATATATATATATATATATGTATATGTAATGACTGTATGTGAGTGGTTATTACTGTCGGACATGGAGGATGACGTTATATGCCACTTTTCAAAGTGCTTGCCCTTCACTGGAATCACTTGATCCTGTTGACTGCTTTTCGGTTAAATGTAATGCTTCACTGAGGGTGGAAATTATACAGCAGCCCGGTTGCCAGGAAAGGGTTCTGTGGTGTAGTTAATTGTCACCATCTTAGAGCTGGTACTAAGGAGTTATGCATTCAATTAAATCAATAAATTATTCATACCATTTTATTTCCTTTTCTCCTTCCTGTACTCACCTGATTCATGAGAAAAAGGTGTTACATAATCTCTAAAAGTTACTTATTTCCCACATTTACAAGACTCGATTCAAATAGTGGCTCATTTTAAAATGGTGGGACAGTTAAGTGCTCAACACCCTTTATTTTTCTCTTTCTTAGACCTTTTTAGGCCCATTTATAACCGAAAAATATTACATATTGTCTGTCGATGTTTGCGTGTGCATTTGTTTTGAATGGGATCCTGGAGGCCCAGCGATGCATTTACATGCGGTGGTCCAAATGGAGCATTAGTGAGATGGGCCACTTTCGTTGGCCTGTGGTTCACATATGGGCCGCCAGAGCTTGATCATAGCTCCTTGTCATTTCCCAGCCGAACAGTTAGAAGAGTGAAGCCTGAAGGAGCTAAACTGATGAGGCTTGAGCAATAAGGAGAATACATATATATATATATAAGAAAAGAAAAGTTTAGGGACCAATTTGACAATTAGCCAAAGAAAGAGCAAGGAACGACAAGTTTCGCTCATCGCAGTCAATCAGTTCCCTCTGAGCCGCATTCATTGCGTTTGCAATGCGGTGAGATAATGCCCAAGTAATTTAAAATGGGGAACATAAAAAATGTATTCCCCCACGGTTCAACAAAGGGATGCCTTCGTTAGTCACTAGGAAATTACTTGCATTTAAAAGTGTGTCTTGCTNAACAAAGGGATGCCTTCGTTAGTCACTAGGAACCTACTTGCATTTAAAAGCGTGTCTTGATCCCTTCCAATGCGAGTTCGAGTATTCCTTCCTAATGCAGTTGCCACCCTGTTTCCTTCAGCGTCCTAGCTGTATCGAGATCACAGACTGTGTTCACCTCCTTATGGTTGGCGTTCTTCCAAGAAAAAGTAAAAAGTAAAAAAACAAAAAAAAAAAAACCTAAGTTTGCATGAACTCCGGCGCCAGTCTAATTAAATGGAGGCAGGCAGCGGGACCGTTGAGAGATGTTATCGAGAATCCCATCATCTCCTCTTAACAGTTTCTGTGGCTTCAGTATCTGAATATGGGAACCGACAGAGCCTCGGACTGACCTGCTTCCTGGGGCTTTGCTACCGTCTGCCTGTTGTTCTGGTCCGGGCTGTAGGTCCCAGCACCACTGGCTCAAACATCTCAGTGCAGTGCAGTGCAGTGCAGTGCCGCAGCAGCCGCAATCTGTGGCAAGATTTCTCATCCTTTAAAAACCTAACGGCGGACTTCGGTAAGGTTCCAAATAATGTATGTCCATGCTCCTGTGGGGAAGTCTCGATGGAGATTGCCAATGTTTGCCGACCAAGACGGTACCAGATTAATGTCATGATGCACAGAGTGTTTTTTTGGGTACCGTGTGTAACAGGTACTCACAGTTACCATGTCATAACTCGCACCATTGGCGAGACACAATAAGCAAATTATTAAATACTAGTTATTAATTAACATATTACCATAATATTATGTACAATTTCTAGTAGTATACTATAGACTAAGGGAGTACTGACAAATGCACGAGGAGGGAAGAGAAAGGGGCAAACGAGCAAATCCCCACCCAAAAATAGGAACAAAAACACAACAAATCGAAAGAAGGCCTTCACGTGACAAATTGGCTTGAGCCATGGCCCCCATAATGTAAGCCATCAACCTTGGTTGAGAAATTCACGAATTTTGAGAAACGAAAAAAAAAAAGAGGGAAAAATAATAACAATTTATTGTAATTAAAAAAAAAAAAAAAAAAAGGCGCGAAGATGTGGAAAGGAAGGGGGACAATGTTCCGTTTGACAGCTGGTGCTGGGGTACCACCAATAGAGCGCGGATTTCCTTACTGGGATCATGCGCGCACGTGCGCCCCTCCGCCCCACCAATCAAGTCAATCCGTTGCGTTATTTGTGGGCCCCAAACCCCAGCAGTGATGTGGACACGTCACGTGACGTGGTCGCACGGCCCATCACCCGGAGAGAAACAGCATCTTTCCATCTTCCTCACATGGCCATCCGACCCCATCCTAAATTCACTCCATTCAAAATCTATATTTAAAAAATTGCCGGTTCAAGGCACTTACTCCCCCCACCCCCCGTTGTCCGGTGGGCCCCCCGTTTCGAGCGGAAGCTGGCGTTGAGATTTATACAAATCTAAAACACAGAGAGACTGGGCGGACAAAATGGCATAATCATTGGAAGATTGGGCTACTAACAACCTTCTTTCCTCTCTCTGTTTTTTTTTTTCTTTCTCTCAATCTTCTGGGTATATAATATATAGGGTTCGATTTATTTATAGGGTACGTAGGAAAATAAATAGAATTGTTGAAGGGCGGGGGCTAGGTGGCAATCGCATGGATTTTGTCAAAGAAGAAGTGCTAATTGATGGCGGGACGAGAATGGAATGTTAAGAAAGGCTGGAATTATTCTCGGAAGGCTGTGGGGGCGGGGACTTAGGATCGGCATTGCTTTCGGTGTGTTTGTTGATGTTCTCCTTCTGCTGCTGCTGCTGCTGATACACTTGCCTGAGTCTCTCAATCTCCCTCTTCAGAGCCTCTTGGTGCGCTGCAACAACAGAGTTCCCACAAAATTCGTGTTACTAAACGCACTGCACTTGTCGTAAGATCGAGAGAAGGAAAAAAGCAGTGGTGGTAACCGGTAAGTAATGTGAACTCCGTCACGACAGCTTTCCCTGAGCTAGCAATTTACCCGAACTGTGGAACGATGGGACGCTACGTGATCAGATGGTCTTAAAAACTTCCAGTACTAACTTGTCCAAACAATTGGCATGTGATAATCCCCGGTCCCTTAGATCCTCTGGGTGGTCCCCCCCCCTTCATCTTTCATTTTCATCACAGCTGGTTGGAAACTTTCTGATGTATGGCGTCTACGCGAATGTATCACATGTAAACAACCGGCTACGAGGACCTTATAGTCTATGGAACTTTTGCGATATTCACTTCGCTAAGTAATCACTAACTAAGCTGATCACAGTCAGTCCAGGCTGTGGATGTTCGACGAGGTTCATGTAAAAGTTAGTATATGATCATTAGGTGAGATTGTCGGAGAACACACTCACCGTCTTTGAAGATCTTATCTTGAGCAAGAGCAGCAATTCTCTGCTTGAGAGCACTGTTGTCGACGTTCAGGATCAGGCGTTGGTGGTCCAGAAATGCAACCCTTGGTGACAGCACCGAAACTTCAGCCTGAAAGCATCCATCCGACAATGAAAGCATTAATGTTTATTCGGAGCCGATAGATTTTCGGAAACTAAATGTTGTAGAATAATATAACGTACAACCGGTTGCTCGATGCATAATTAGTATCAGATATATGTACATATATATATATATATATGAGTAATTGGATTAATCAATAGAGAAGTAACCATTGATTCATACCTGTAAGGACGTAACACTACGCTCAAGATCTGATATATACTGCAGTTTCCTCACCCGCGATCTTTGTGCGGACTGCCTGTTTGCTAATATCCTGTCCAATTTAGAACAGAAGTGCGTCATCATGTACTCATTTTTAATGGAAAATCAAATGCTTGAGTACAAATACATATATGAAATTAGAAACTTTATTTCCTTGATATCACCAACTCAGACTCCGATAACAATACCACACACGAGGAAGTGCCCGGATCGACCGAGTCAAGGCAATTTTGCATTTCAACCTTCTACAAATCTAATTAAAGTCGAGCCAATTGCTCGGGTATACGGCATTCGGCTCGCTCTATTTCGCCCAAGGCCAGTTAGTTCATGTATGGGTTACGGAAGGAAAACGAGGCAAGTATATGTTAATCCAAGACAAGACCAATAAATCACGATCGGAGCTCTAGAACTAACGTTAATGACGAAGGATGATTTGGTGCATGGCGTTACCTCTTCACCCTCCTAGGATCGACAATCCTATCGCAAGAATTCTCCGTGGTTTCAGGATTCACCACCGCAGCTGGTGCTTCTGACTTGCATGAAGTCCCAGCTTCGTCGTTCTCATTCCTTGCCGGTTGTTGTGGCTCTGGTCGTGGCTGGCTCTGATCTCCAGCCGGAGGTGAGGGTGGCTGCTTCTGATCATTCATGCTGTTGTGAGCAGACGGCGGGGAGGACGGACCACCATCAGAGAACGAAAGGACGGGCCCCAGCCCAACGCCACCCGGCTTCTCTTCTGTGAACATCGAGAGGAACTGCTCGTCATCGAACTTGTCGAACTCGTGCTGGTGGTTGTTGGAGCCCCGGTGCTGGTCCTCCTGTGACATGGCAGGAGACTCCAGGAAGGCAATGGAGTCGCTAGCCGACCTCCGGTGAGCGGTCCGCCTCGCTGAGGAGAAGTCGAGGAACTCGTCGACCCACGAAGGGTTGTGGGTCGGCGGCAACAGCCTGCCGTGGGGGTTGAGGACCGGCCAATTCGGGGCCATGCTGAGCGGGATCTTGGGAGGCAATTGTGCCATTGCCGTCGTGTTGCTCGAGCAACGGCACGGTCAAGGAAACAAAGGCAAGGAACGGATCCAAAATGTGCCCTCCGACGAATATTAATTTTCAAGAAATCGTCAACAGAGGAGACCCAAAACGAAGATCTCTCAGAATGCTGCGTTCATATACACTCTCTTCTTATGGGGATCTACATGAAGATCGAGCACGACATCACCATTGCAGAATTCTGCTTCTTCTTCTTCTTCTTTTTTATCGCCCTTTCTTTCTTTCTTTCTTTCTTTCTTTCTTTTCCCGTCCCCCTCTGTATCCTAAATATATCAAATGTATATATGCGTAGGGAGTGGGATGATAAATTTTTTTTCTCTGATTATAAATGAAGTTTAGGCTCTCACTATAAGATAGAAAGAATAACAAAATAAAGGAATCCTTGATTTCGCTTAATAAGAATTGAATTTACAATCTTTTAGTTAGCAATAATATTACGATTACTTTAATATTATTTTTTTCTTAAAATGGGACTTTTATTTTTTATAATATTTCTTTAATTTAAATAAAATTTCATATTTAAAATTTATAAATAAAGAGGATTTATAATTAGAAGAATTCCATTATACTATGGGCCTATCTCCGAATTGGATTTGTGAAATATTAGACTATAAGATAGTAAGCCATGACTAAAAATAAATAAAGGAAAAAATGAGTTTTTTTGTTTTCTCGACTGCGTGGATGCGGAGGAGGTGGGAGGGAAAGTGGGGGTAACATGGGAGGCAGGGGGAAGTGAACAGCTGGCGACAGCTGGTGGGAGGTTATACCTCAACGGTATTACTGGAAAGTCGCCCCCACCGTTTGTCTTAATTACTAAAACAAACCAGGGGAACAAAAAGCTACTGACTACATCTCGTGCGTGCGACACGGAGATAATTACGGCTCGGAATTTAACTTACACAGAGCTTGAGGATCGGACTCTAATTACTGCACTGCGTAACGTACGTGGTGATCGGTCCAATTCTCTGGGCCTCTGTTGGTCGCAATCGATCCCATCCTATCCCTATTATTGCCTCGTCACATGTCCCTAGAAACCGAAAAAAGTTATATTTTTCCATCCGCGTCAGACTTTAAAAAGTATAGTTTTGAAAATCAGATCAGATTAGTCGGTTCAATTTGTTTGATCGGAAACCGATCACTCAGCCGATTCAGTTTTTAGATTTAACCCATTAGCAATTAAAATGCAGTCAACTCTGATTGAACTTGCTGGTTCCGCTCTGACCGGTAAATATAATTGAACAGGTGAAAAATTGGTTGACTTAAAATTTTTAAAAAATAAAAACATGTCATATTATACTTATACATGCATTTTATATTGAACTTGGGTTAATATAATTGTCATATCATGAATATTTGTTATAAATTATTATTAACTTTATGATATTATGTTAATTTATTTGTAATATTATACAATTAATATTATTTATTAAATATACGGTCCGATCCATTAAATCTTCGGATAGACCCATGAATCTATACCTTGACCGGTTCTTGATTCGATCGGATTTTAAAAACTATGCTTAAAAGAGCACTTTCCCTTATCATGAATTGCATCGGCCATTTGTACAGTTCATGATAGAAAGAGCATATCACGATATATATAGGTTTGTATTAGAAGGTTACAGTAGTTTTTTTTTCTAATTACATAAAAGACTCATATACTTAAAATAGAATAACAGATCCAATGAAAGAAGAGAGGGGTACGAAAAATTTTACAATGAGAATCGAACTTATAATTTCCTAATTATTAGGCTGATAACGATATTATTATATAAAATCCCCTTTCTTATAGGGTTATACAGTAGATGGCTTAAACTGGGATGAATAGAATTTGGGATCAATGCGGGTGGAAGTACAGCGTGTTCTCATCGTATCGACCGATGTATGCTCGGACGCCGGCTCGCTACTCACAGTACCCCCCGCTCGGGTGACCGAGAAGATGACGACTTTTAGTCACTCGCACTGACTGAGATTAATAACCGCTCGGACATTAACTTACTCTTACCCCTGACCCTACCCGCTCAGACGACTGAAGGCCAAGACTTCGATTCAATTGCGTGTGTACTGCTCGGCCGCGTAGCTGTAAACAATCCAGGCCTCCCGAGACTTTTATTCTCAGCCATGGAATCGATGCATGTGAAATTATGATTAAGAGTATGCGCATGTTCCACAGGAAAATTAATAATTATAAAAAGAAAAACAAGGAAAAGCCATCACCACCACATGTAGGTGGACGAAAATTAATTAATTATACGGTGGGAGATTGGTGCAGCTGGTGGGGGTGGCCATTGAGCTGCGAAAGATCGTAGAACTGAGGATAAGATTAGATTATTCATAAGAGAGATCTCACATATATATATACATATACAGATGGTGGGGCATGTGATCCTTTGCTTTGTCCTCAAACCATACCCACATGCAGGGCGACACCCTGTCGTTTCACCTATCTATGGTAATCGTATATGTCCTCAGAGTAGTCATTAGTTACGACCTTGGCCGTGACATCTCTCTCGATAACATGCCCGGTATTCGATTACTTGTCGGTCGGTCTTAGCTCGTGAATTTGAAAATTTTCAATTTTATCGGTACTCAGAGATTTAGAATGGTACCCCGTGAATCCGGAAGAGTCGGTTTAAGGGTGAAATGATGAGTTGCACATATCTAATAGTACTTGTAAGTGCGTGTACGGGCATGCATGTGAAAGATAGTCTTAATCACCATTTTGTTTATTCTTTTTTTTTAAAAATAAAAATAAAATAAAATAAAATATTCATTATAGCTTGGAATGTAATGCGTACGACAGACAATCCCCTTTGTTAATATGAGGAATGATGCTGTCTGGATCTCCAAATCATGCAGTATGAATTTGTTTAATTTGGTGATCTTCTTTTCCATGGACGCCTTCCTAATTTAGCAACAAGTTGAGTACGAAGTGTGCTGTAAATCATGTGGTCAAACAAAACTCTGTCACGTTTATTCCACCTCCGAGTAATCCCAAAATCGAATCGAATCTACTGTAACGGGTGAGACTCTGAGTTGTGAATTTTTACGACGCACGTGATTTGGATCCGAAATCTTGATCGAGACGAAAGTGTGCTAAACTACTTTGGACGTAGGGGATGCACAAGCTGCTCCTAGACAATATAAGTAAGCTCGGCTTTAATATAGTGTTCTTCACTGAGAAAAAATTACTCGTTTTCTAAATAATTGTACGATGAATACCAATTTACTATTCAATAAGATGATTTGATTTGAACATGAATTAATTAGTATTCAGATGTCGGGATGTTAATTTGTACGAAAAAGAAAAGAAAAGAAGGGTAATCCATTATCCAACCTTTGTCTTATTCTTTGTAAATTCTTTTCACAATATTTGCGATGTGAACTGTCACCACCTTGGTCTTAGCCAATATACAGCATAGCAGACAGTGGTAGCACACTGTTGGCCAGCTCCGAACGCAGTACGTAGTTGTCCGAAAGTTATTGCTGAGATCGTACTATAAAGCAAGAGAGTCGATCGCGGGGGCGCTAGCCTGTCTGATTGGATTCGATCACTGATGCTCATGCTTATGCTTACCCATGTCAAAAGAAAGCCCTGCCTGGCTAATAATAAGAATAAGAATAATAATAATAATAATAATAGGCAGTTTAGTTTCAAACGAGCAAAGGCATCTTAGTACGTGTCCGACGTTCGGTATCTGGATGGGAGATCTTTGACACGATGATCATGGTGGTGGCGACCGCTGACCAAAAAAGCAATAGATGCAAAAATCAATGGATCGGGGCGCTTTCTAATTGCTGGGTTCATGGAATGAATTCTCGGTACTTTCTCAGTTCTCAACTTCTTCATGAAACGCTGCAAACAGAGGGCTTGAAAAATAGAGTTAGCAACAAATTCAACCTTTCTGCGTGCAACTCAAGATGTTCATGCATGACTATCTCAAGTATTACTAAAGCCATAAAAGAAAAAACCACCTTAAGGGCAGCATCATGATTATTTGATACAAGCGTCGGTTAGAAAGTTCAGACAAGAAAGATCCCGTAACTCCTGTTGGAGGAGACAAGGATGGGGATATGAAGAGGGCTGAGTGCTGGAGCATCCTCTCCTTGGAATCTCTGCCAGCAAGGGTCAAACTGAAGAGGGTGTAGCCTGACCTGAGCCTTTACCTTGTGTTTTTGTGTGGTAACTCCGCATAAGTGAATCCAAACAATCAGTTCCGGAGGGAGAAAGATAACAAGTTCACAGATCAATCCGTTGCTTGCTCAGCGAATTTTCTTTCTTCCTATGCCAACAGAAAAGAAAGCATCTGCGCAGAGATAATATTGCACACAAGAAACAGAAATTCCAAGTTTAGTTTCCAACCCTAGCAACCAAAAAGGCCAGTTCATCACTAGAATCACGTCACATCAAAGCAAGCGTAATTTGATAAAAATCAGGGATTGATACTCGAACTTGAGAGGAGACTCATGTCATACAATAGTTTCAGGTGAAAAACTAGACTCGCTATCCAAATTAACTTTACCCTGCGTAGACCCTTCATTAATCCTGATACAAGAATGATAGTAGATCCTAACAAAATTTCATCACGTCCCAAGTGAGCATTTGCCATTTTGTTTCGGAGTGCTTCTTAGAGCGAGAAGAAAATACAAGGACAAGAAAAGAAGGGATGGAGGGGACGGCGGAGTGGGGAGGGCCAAGGGCTTGGGAGCGGGCCGGGTCAAGACGAGCGTGCGGCCTTGAGTGAGGGTGGGATTTGTAGTTGGAGGCGGCAGCATTATGGGAAGAGGCTGCAGAGTAGGCGGAGGAGGAAGATGAAAGGACGGCGGAAGGCCAGGAGGAGCCACGTTTGGTGGCCGAGGAGGATAGCTGTCTCTCGTAGACGTCGTTGAAGTTGATGGACTTGTAGTTGTTGGTTCTAGCCATCCACCAGCGTTACCGCCACCGTCACCGCCGTCCGGAAGAGAGAGATGTAAAGGTCGGGCTGAGCAACCTCGAGATTTGAGAACTTCCCCTCGAAGGAGGAAGGAGAAGGACATTGCTGCGAATTATGGACAGAATCAAATCGATGGCCTATGGGATTGTTTTGCACGAGGATTGATAGTTTGATGACTTATAAAAGAAACAAAAAAGGTTTCTATAGGCTTTTGCTTGTAATATGACTAATCTGAACAAAATGAGAAAGTTCATAGATTTAATAAGCCCAAGAAAAAGATTTGGACGAACATGAAAAAGCGACAGAAAGCTTCATGACCAGTAGGCCCAGTTGGGACTTGACAATTGGGCTTCTAATCGTATAGATCTCTCAACCCGACTCAACTTCCCTTCTTCAAGACAACCCAACGGGCCCAAGTGTACAATATCTGGAAGACAGGATATACCGCGAGTCTCCTCCATACGCTGACTATCTATCCTGGGCAAACTGAACATTAAGGACAGAATATCCAAATGGAACCCCTCCACATCTTTGCAATGCGAGTTCTTCGGTGCTGCTCCTGAAACCCGAGATCATTTATTCTTCTCCTGCAATTTTATTGACGATATCTGGAGATCTGTTCTCACTCTGATCCAAATGCCCCACTCCACTGGAGATTGACACTCAGAATTTTGTTGGGCTATATCACGCACGTGAGGGGAAAAAGCGGCGAAGCTATCGTGTTCTGCCTTGCTTTTACTATACATGTCTAAACAGTCCGGCAAGCAAGCAATCAAAAGCTCTTCCAAAATACTGCTTCTACATCTTATACGCTTGTAAGTTCGATTATGAATTTGCTCAAGATGCGCACAAGTTCATCACTGCACTTATTAGCCAAGCTTAGTGCTCGATTCCAGTCATTTTACATACAGCCTCCTAACTAACTCATAAGGCAATTTTGTTCTCTGTAGAAACAACCCTCGTGTACATTTTGTGCTCACCTCAATGAATCAATTACTTGTCAAATACATATATATATAGAGAGAGAGAGAGAGAGAGAGAGAGAGACCCTTCGATCAAAGGCTTCCCATTGGGTTAATAAAGACAGCTTTATTATTCAAATTACTTTTAGCTGCTCAATGCTTACTTGCCCTCCCTTTAACTGGTTCATTTGATGGACACTGATAACTGGTCTATTGTATCCATTCTGGAAGACGGCGGACAGGCTAATACAATTGCATGAAGGCAATGCCACTCTTGGTCTTGTGTATGTATGTAAACCCGTTGAGTATTAATTTAAAATCTAGACCAGCATAAATATGTCCGCGATAATGTTCACATGAGGGTAATCATGCCTACGAGAATGAAACTTCATCACCGAAACCACAGACATGAGTCAATGAAAAGAAATAGACATAGTAATAGTAATAAGGGAAACCTAAAATATCATGGTAATTGAAAAATCTTACTCACTTATAACAAAAACTCATACTCTCAATTACAATTATCATTTTTGGTCACACACATTTATGTAGGATTCAAAATTTCATAATTCAATAGATACATCCATTCAAAAGACGGTCCTTCAAATAGACATGACTGCTATTCAATTAAAATAAATAAATAAATATATATATATGAGTCTTCAATTTATACCATCTAATTTCCCCCTATTTCTAAAGGATTATGGCTTTTTATTAAGGTACTCTCACATGTTTAATTTTATTACTTATATATTATTATCATTAGTAAATTAGTAAGTATACTTTATTATACAATAAT
>CXYZ01020443.1:1150211-1190597 GCA_900006705.1 Sonneratia caseolaris
TAAAGTGTTACATATTTGAAAGAAAATGTATCACCGAGTTACATTTTAAACATTTTGTACCAAAGTGTTACATTGTCAAAACATTTTGTACCAACGGTGTAATTTACCCGCTAAAACTGCAACACAGTCATTACTATTTTTCTAGGAAGCATCTACATAATGAGCAAGGAGGTCTTTATCATTAGAGCTCTTGAAATCTGGCTCGACACGATAATACCGTGCCTAGGCCAGACTTATCATATTGTACTGGTACGGCCTAATAATCTTATATCGTATGCTTAGGTTTGAAGATTCATGGATTAGGTTGATAAGATAGTTTGATTAAAAAAATTAAAAAAAATTATTGAATGATATAGAAAACTCACTTCATGATCTTATTTATAATTATAAATAAATTACAATAAAAAAAATTATTATCCTATCAAGTCGATCCAAGTTACCTCCACCTTAGCATACCACGTTGGCTCGAGCCTATCTCTTAAAGAATTATGCTAGTAGCATCCTTATCATGCATGTGGACACAGCATAAGACCTGACCAGCACAGGTAGTCACATCTAATTATGATCACCTTTTATTATTCCAATTACCCGACGGATAGATCAATGTCGACTTGATGTGACCGAAGAAGTGGACAGCAGGACCTCCAAACTCTGCAGTTTAGACCGATTGACATTCCGTCGCGCGCAACCACCCACGCCCCCGCTGTCTTTTTTGGTTAATGGCTATTATTTCATAAATATAGAAGGATTTGTAAATGAAAATTGAATTTTAAAATCTAATAACCTCAGAAGATTTTATTAGATTATGCGCTTTTTTTTAATTTGTTTTTTTTACTGTGTTAAAAAAGATTACAATTTCCAAACCCCTCATTTAGGCTACAACAGGTACAGTCTCCTTCCAACTAGGAAGGCGGAAGAGTCTACAATACACTCACCTTGCTTACTTACACACACACACACACACCGTATTGAAAAGTACACACATGCTTGATGATATATATATATATANATCTGGCTCGACACGATAATACCGTGCCTAGGCCAGACTTATCATATTGTACTGGTACGGCCTAATAATCTTATATCGTATGCTTAGGTTTGAAGATTCATGGATTAGGTTGATAAGATAGTTTGATTAAAAAAATTAAAAAAAATTATTGAATGATATAGAAAACTCACTTCATGATCTTATTTATAATTATAAATAAATTACAATAAAAAAAATTATTATCCTATCAAGTCGATCCAAGTTACCTCCACCTTAGCATACCACGTTGGCTCGAGCCTATCTCTTAAAGAATTATGCTAGTAGCATCCTTATCATGCATGTGGACACAGCATAAGACCTGACCAGCACAGGTAGTCACATCTAATTATGATCACCTTTTATTATTCCAATTACCCGACGGATAGATCAATGTCGACTTGATGTGACCGAAGAAGTGGACAGCAGGACCTCCAAACTCTGCAGTTTAGACCGATTGACATTCCGTCGCGCGCAACCACCCACGCCCCCGCTGTCTTTTTTGGTTAATGGCTATTATTTCATAAATATAGAAGGATTTGTAAATGAAAATTGAATTTTAAAATCTAATAACCTCAGAAGATTTTATTAGATTATGCGCTTTTTTTTAATTTGTTTTTTTTACTGTGTTAAAAAAGATTACAATTTCCAAACCCCTCATTTAGGCTACAACAGGTACAGTCTCCTTCCAACTAGGAAGGCGGAAGAGTCTACAATACACTCACCTTGCTTACTTACACACACACACACACACCGTATTGAAAAGTACACACATGCTTGATGATATATATATATATATAAACTTAGATCTCTTTAAGGGGCCGACCACATTATTCAGATAGGTGACAACAAACACAAATTAACAATTAATAGAAGACAAACAAGCACAGCCATGGCTAGGTTGCACCAATGGCAACTGCAACATGATTTTAAGGGTAGACCTCTATGATCGATCGTAATCCCAACACGGGGCTGATCTTGTAACTGCTGAAACCGGCGTCCGCAAACAGCTTAGCCCATTCCGTTTCACTCCTCTCTTTACCCCCGATGCCGACCATCAATCCTGCATCGAATAAGAGCTGTGTCTCCCTCAGCTTGCTGTCTCCTCTCGGGCTGGTCACCACCATGTCTATGATAATCAGCTTCCCTCCGTCCTCCTTCCCCGGTATCGCCTCCCTGCAGTTCTTCAGTATCTTCAAACTATCTTCATCGTTCCAGTCATGGAATATCCACTGTCATTTGCCAAGTCACTCAGTTTTATCAGTACAAGATCATGACTAATAAGATAACGTCCTAAGTTCAAGCTTGTCACTAATGTTGGTCTTGAGTAATAATTAATAAATCATATTATTCTCAATTGGTATGGTTGATCTCTTAAATTGAAGAGATGTGGTTACCTTCAGCATCAATGCATTTGCTGATGGGATCTTCTTGAACATGTCTCCTGCAGCAAATTTCAGGTTCTTGGCGCCTTGCAAGTTCGCTACCACATGTGGGAGATCCATCACGGTGCACTCCATGTCCGGGAAAGCTCCCGCAATAGCCTTTGCCATGGTCCCGGTTCCTCCGGCGACATCAACCAGAGACACCAAGCCTTCAAATATCGACTTGCATTTGTCCAGCACGATTGCCGCGACCATCTGAGAGTCGCTTGCCATAGTAGCATTGAAGCCAAGGTCATACTCCGGATCACCAGCCAGCCGCTCCCACCCGCTCCTGCCATGAGCTGTCTCGTACGGAGTAGGGTCGCCATTACAGAACCACGAGCTCAGGGACCCTAGTGTTCTGAATTGTCCAGGTTCCATCAGTCCAAGGATGCACCTCCTCATACCCAGGGGATGGTTTTCGAGGAGGTGCTTGGACGCACTGTTGAGCGCGTAAGCTACTTCCTCCTCCTCTTCATCATCTCCTCCGGCCGGTATCTTACGCAGCTCGAAGAAGTTGGAGTGGACGAGCACCCGCATGATCCGGCGGAGCGGATCAGCTTTCAGTGGCTGGACTGCAACCGCAGCCAGAAGCTCGTTGAGCGTCATGGGGCCACCATGGTTGTGGATGGCGTCGGGTATGCCAAGTTCCAGGGCACATTTCAAGCACATGGAATGGACGAACCCGAGGCCATACTTCCATATGTGAGTCTGAGCTGCAAGAAGCTCGACCATATCATATGTTGCCCCACGAACCCCGGTGTGTTGACCCATATTCACAAGCAACGGGCTGTGTGATGGTAGCAGATTAGTTTTGATTATATCTGCGAGCTGAGGTATGAGTTCTGGTTTAACCATCGAGCGCCCCGTCTCCTTAATATAGGGAATTATGCGAGGATATAGACAAAGCGTGCTTCTTGTTTTTTCTTTCTTTATTTCTCTAAATTCAACCCTCCATGTTTATCTATCGGCTACGTTCATTCTCCTGGAAAATAACACTAAGTTCGCCAGAAATTCCACCATCCCTAATTTTTATCAACAAAATTTTCTCTATCCCTTAATTATATTAATAAAATAACATTTTTCATATTTTTTTATTTGTATTCTATTTCTGATCCTATCCGTTTAAAGGCCTATACGGTGAGTTCACAACATTTTTCTTAGCTCATGTAATAATTAATTTCTCCTAAATATGGACTAATTTTATTCTACTGCATATTTATTATCTAGATTTTGTATTTTCAACCTCAGAATTGTTTAGGTTTCGAACTTTCAGTNCAGGCCCAGGCCCAGTACTAGGATCAAGAATCGGCCCATTACAGGGCCCATCATGTCCTCTAGGACTGAGTACCGACCATCAATCAAACGTCAGACCGAGGTCGATTCCTTCCGACGCGACCTTTTTTGAGAAATGAGGTTCACGGATTCGCCGGTGATTGAGCTGCGCGTGGGTCACACGCTCCTCTCCTTCCACCAGGACAATGGCTCGATGCACGTCGGCACCTCCGTGTGGCCCTGCTCCCTTGTCCTCGTCAAGTTCGCCGAGCGGTGGGCCCACTCACCGGACCCCAGCCCCTACGCTGCACTCCTCGAATTCCGCGACAAGCGCGCCATTGAGCTAGGCACCGGATGCGGCGTAGCCGGCATGGGACTCTTCCTCCTCGGCCTCACTGACGTCGTCCTCACCGACATCCCACCAGTCATGCCAGCCCTCAAGCATAACCTCAAACGCAACAGGCCCGCACTCGGCAAGGCCCTGAAGACCTCCGTCCTCTGCTGGAACAACCCCGACCAGATCAAAGCCCTGAACCCTCCCTTCGATGTCGTGTTCGCCACCGACGTGGTGTACATCGAGGAGTCAGTGCGCCACCTCTTGTCTGCTATGTCAGCTCTCGTGAAGCCTGACGGCATTGTCCTTTTGAGTTACCAACTAAGGTCGCCTGAGGCGGACAAGCTCTTCTGGGAGCTCTGTGACGAGGTGTTCGAGAAAGAGAAGGTCCCGCACGAGCACCTACACCCCGAGTACGCCTACGAGGAGGCCGATGTCTTCATTCTGAGGAAGAAGCAGGACATGACACAGAATCACGCGGAGAATTCGTGAGTCTGCTGCTTCAACTGAGATTAAAATTGCCGAGGAGGATCCGCTTATTCGGTTTCTTGTTTTTTACCTGTGTTGGCTTGATTGGAATGGTTCATCATACTCTTAAGCTAATCACTGCAAGAAGTGCTTGTTAGAAACATCATTATGAATCTGTCATGTTCTTTATCTGAAATAAATATGTATTGAAACTTGCCCTTCAAAGATGAGCACAAGAGGTTTAATTATGCTGTCGATAGCATAATCAATTCAGTCAAATTCTGTGACTAGAATTCAAAGGAAATTGAATGCAACGTTCTCTTCCTTTATTATTGGGAAAGAAGTTTGTGCATGCAGCGCTCACTGGGGCAGGTGTAGCAATTTGCACATAATAATGTTATGGCAATTTTTATCAATTCGCATTTAGATGAAGTTCTAGGAGCTGTATTCTTGAGGTTTCTAGTTACTTACTTAGAAAGCCCTACATGTTGGTATTCAGTGAAGTTGCAGAGATACGCATCCTCTTGTCTCTGGTGGATATCTCGAGGGACAGTGCAAAAATAGTTAGGCACAGGGGATATTCTCATGTTTGGATCCCATGCTTCCCATAACGTTGTCTTATCAGATGGTGAACTACTATATGCTCTGTGCATGAGCTTGCCATGGAAGCCATCTCCATGTATGATGATATGGTGTGCCTTTAGTCCTTGAATGAGCTATATGTGTGGCTAGATGATTGTTCATAAGTTCAGTGGTCATGCCTGCACTATGAAGCGGATGCTCGAGAAAGTGAGCCGGTTGACAAATGGCAGAGTTGATGCAGAAGTCGCCGTACTGAAAATGCATTCTGTTGAGTCTTTTATCTGCTGAGTCTATAAGAATTGGAAGTCTCAGAATGTTGAGAATTTCATCTTTAGAGGTCTTACAAAAGATTCAATGACTGTCATCATGACTTTACATATTTTGCACCACAGAAAGCTCATTCATCAATCTTTTGTATCATAGTTTATCGTGTTATCTATCTGGGAGACCTAAAGAAATGCTTGGAGAACCTGCATGAACTAGGAGAACAGGGATCACAATAAAAAAAAATTATTGTACTATCAGATCGAATCGGAGTCACCCCTATCCTATCGTGCCATATTGGCTCGATCTTTTGGTATAAATCGCCGGTATCCAGTTAAACTTTATATAGCTGACTAATTTGGATCGTCCGAGTTGGCCTATTTAGGGAATTAAGAGCTCTCCATCGTAGGTGGGACTCGAACTCGAGTCTTCCTATTATAATAATGAGTGCCGAACCACTCGACCACACCTACGGTGTACTATATTTCGCTCGATCTGATATCTTAAGGAGTTATGCTATGCTAGAGCATCCCTTATCATATCATGCCATGTGTACACAGCATAAGACCTGACCAGCAGCACTGGTAGTCACATCTAATTATGATTACCTTTTATTATTCCAATTACCGGCTGTTTTGACTTTCCTCCAAAAAGGGATCTGTGTTATTTAAGTCAATACGCTGAGATTAGATAAGAGATTGAATTTTAAATGTTAAATTAATATTAAATTATTATATTAAATTAATTTATTTACAATATTATTTATTAAATATATTACCATCTCAATTTAACTCATAAATTAATTTATGGCCGTACTCTTGATAAGTCTAACTTTACCCGACGGATAGATCAATGTCGACTTGATGTGACCGAAGAAGTGGACAGCAGGACCTCCAAACTCTGCAGTTTAGACCGATTGACATTCCGTCGCGCGCAACCACCCACGCCCCCGCTGTCTTTTTTGGTTAATGGCTATTATTTCATAAATATAGAAGGATTTGTAAATGAAAATTGAATTTTAAAATCTAATAACCTCAGAAGATTTTATTAGATTATGCGCTTTTTTTTAATTTGTTTTTTTTACTGTGTTAAAAAAGATTACAATTTCCAAACCCCTCATTTAGGCTACAACAGGTACAGTCTCCTTCCAACTAGGAAGGCGGAAGAGTCTACAATACACTCACCTTGCTTACTTACACACACACACACACACCGTATTGAAAAGTACACACATGCTTGATGATATATATATATATATAAACTTAGATCTCTTTAAGGGGCCGACCACATTATTCAGATAGGTGACAACAAACACAAATTAACAATTAATAGAAGACAAACAAGCACAGCCATGGCTAGGTTGCACCAATGGCAACTGCAACATGATTTTAAGGGTAGACCTCTATGATCGATCGTAATCCCAACACGGGGCTGATCTTGTAACTGCTGAAACCGGCGTCCGCAAACAGCTTAGCCCATTCCGTTTCACTCCTCTCTTTACCCCCGATGCCGACCATCAATCCTGCATCGAATAAGAGCTGTGTCTCCCTCAGCTTGCTGTCTCCTCTCGGGCTGGTCACCACCATGTCTATGATAATCAGCTTCCCTCCGTCCTCCTTCCCCGGTATCGCCTCCCTGCAGTTCTTCAGTATCTTCAAACTATCTTCATCGTTCCAGTCATGGAATATCCACTGTCATTTGCCAAGTCACTCAGTTTTATCAGTACAAGATCATGACTAATAAGATAACGTCCTAAGTTCAAGCTTGTCACTAATGTTGGTCTTGAGTAATAATTAATAAATCATATTATTCTCAATTGGTATGGTTGATCTCTTAAATTGAAGAGATGTGGTTACCTTCAGCATCAATGCATTTGCTGATGGGATCTTCTTGAACATGTCTCCTGCAGCAAATTTCAGGTTCTTGGCGCCTTGCAAGTTCGCTACCACATGTGGGAGATCCATCACGGTGCACTCCATGTCCGGGAAAGCTCCCGCAATAGCCTTTGCCATGGTCCCGGTTCCTCCGGCGACATCAACCAGAGACACCAAGCCTTCAAATATCGACTTGCATTTGTCCAGCACGATTGCCGCGACCATCTGAGAGTCGCTTGCCATAGTAGCATTGAAGCCAAGGTCATACTCCGGATCACCAGCCAGCCGCTCCCACCCGCTCCTGCCATGAGCTGTCTCGTACGGAGTAGGGTCGCCATTACAGAACCACGAGCTCAGGGACCCTAGTGTTCTGAATTGTCCAGGTTCCATCAGTCCAAGGATGCACCTCCTCATACCCAGGGGATGGTTTTCGAGGAGGTGCTTGGACGCACTGTTGAGCGCGTAAGCTACTTCCTCCTCCTCTTCATCATCTCCTCCGGCCGGTATCTTACGCAGCTCGAAGAAGTTGGAGTGGACGAGCACCCGCATGATCCGGCGGAGCGGATCAGCTTTCAGTGGCTGGACTGCAACCGCAGCCAGAAGCTCGTTGAGCGTCATGGGGCCACCATGGTTGTGGATGGCGTCGGGTATGCCAAGTTCCAGGGCACATTTCAAGCACATGGAATGGACGAACCCGAGGCCATACTTCCATATGTGAGTCTGAGCTGCAAGAAGCTCGACCATATCATATGTTGCCCCACGAACCCCGGTGTGTTGACCCATATTCACAAGCAACGGGCTGTGTGATGGTAGCAGATTAGTTTTGATTATATCTGCGAGCTGAGGTATGAGTTCTGGTTTAACCATCGAGCGCCCCGTCTCCTTAATATAGGGAATTATGCGAGGATATAGACAAAGCGTGCTTCTTGTTTTTTCTTTCTTTATTTCTCTAAATTCAACCCTCCATGTTTATCTATCGGCTACGTTCATTCTCCTGGAAAATAACACTAAGTTCGCCAGAAATTCCACCATCCCTAATTTTTATCAACAAAATTTCAATAACATATTTGTATTTTTTTATTTGTATTCTATTTATGATCCTATCCGTTTAGAGGCCTATACTAATACGGTGAGTTCACAACATCTTACTTTTTCTTGGCTCATATAGTAATTAATTTCTCCTAAATATGGACTAATTTTATTCTACTGCATATTTATTATCTAGACTTTGCATTTTCAAGCTCAGAGTTGTCTAGGTTTCGAACTCTCAATTCATGCGGACTTGTCTTTTTTTGTACTTTGCTCGGTTTTACTTTTCTTTTTTCTTAAAAAAAAAGAGCAAAAGTTCAATTATTTTAAAAAAAATAAATAAAATTCATCCCCCAACCGATACCCCCACAGCGTCCATACATAATTCACCTGTGCTTCACCGGCCTGGCTAACGTGATCAACATGATCAACAATTAACGTGACCCGAACCATGGAAATCGACCTCATTTTATAATATTACTTGTTCTGTTTTTAACAGGATGGCGCCTTTTGCTCATCAATATTTTAAAGTATAATCTGTTGACAGATGACAGAAATGTCGTGTATCTTCTGCATTGATAATGCATAGAGAGAGAATCAAACATAATAAGCTGGCATCATTCAATAATTGTGTCTGTTAAATTAAATGTGGCACTGATTCAATTTGTGTAAATGGAGATGATTTATACTGAAAAGAATTTTATTGTTTGAATATGGGCCCGCACGACTCGAAATTATATCAGTCATATCACCTACTATGCTGTCTGAGTGTTGCCTTAGAATAAGGTACTTTTGAACTTTCAAAATGAGGTTGTAGTTAGACTTATCAAAGTGTGGCTCGGTCAGAAAGCACAGCACAAAAAAAAAAAAATAATCGTGACCGGATTGGTGCTCTCGGGCCGTCTGAGATGTCGGGTTGCACCGGCTTGGCCCTAAAGCACGAGAAAACATTTATAATAATAAGAAAATGATGAGAAAATTGGAAAAAAAAAGACATCAATTATATACAAATAATTATATTTTAATATTTTTATAAATTAATATAAAATTTAATTTATTAATTCATTGTATTACATAAAAAGTTTTATTTTAAAATAGAAAATTATTCAACTTCATCTTTAAAAACAATTTATTTATTTTGATTGAAGGAAGCCAAGATGGGTGGGCTGTAACTCCATAACTTAAAATATTTGTGCCGTACTTGATATTCCCATTGTCATTGTCAGTCCAATTGACAGGTCTAATTGTAGTTTTCATTTTTTCAATTTTTTTGGGGGTAAAAGTAGTTTTCATTTTGTCTTGCTTCGTGACGTAAACGTGTTTGAAAAGTCGTGGATTGATTTTTCAGATGTTTCACTGCCGTTCGTTAGGGGCAACCAAAAACAAAAATCTTACGAATAGATATATATATATATATATATGTACAGAATCTGACGTGGTTTGAAAAGACTATTACGCATTTATGATAATTTATTATTATCAAACTGTTAATATGAAATTCTCTGCTGATGGTTCAACAAAATATTTTTTTTTTTGGGTGGGGTGTGGGTGGTGGCGGTCGGAACTGAAAAAATAAAAGGGAGATGGTCGAGTGAAACGTGGAAAGCGACGGATCAAAGACGAAGACTCGTCAAAGCGCCATTCTTTTTTTTTTTTTTTTGCCCCCTAGTAATAACCATATTTGCTCCTGATCAATGAAGTGCTTGCTGCTCACTGAGTACCACATGTGGCAAGGTTCGGCAGCAAGGAATAATATCTTTAAGCGCGTCGGTGACCAGTCAACTGTTCTCCACCTAGTGGGCTGGTACGTTGTTGACTTTTCCACACGCGGACTGCATGTACGATGACGACGATTTCTTGTCCTTACTCGATTCTTTTGACCTAGTCATGGAGGTGTAGCTTTCTGACGATGAATAGGGACGCGACTTTTCTCAGCTACGCCCACACTATTCATCCAGTACCAGTCCTAGCTAAATATTACTAGGATTCCATCTCGTGGCTGCATCCTGATTGAATACGGTGGTCCCTCGGTTCATTATTTGTTTTTGGATATCGATGGTATTCAATATCATAACAACCGACTAATTCATCATGTGGTATGTTATGTAATCCGGTATCGGTTATTAATTTCCAAATACCATATCAAGAGGCGTCGCTTATGAAGACCCAAGTTGGTCAAAAAAGGGCGATGACAGTATGAAAAGTACCAGGCAATTTCGCATTGTCGTCCTGCGCCATTTTTTGTGTGGATGATGATAACTATTGCTTGCCAGTTCAGCCCAGTCCACATCACCCCATGCCTGCCCCAAAATTATAATCCAGGTAACAGCATAAAGCAGGCCCAGGTCCAGGACCGAGAGCTGGCCCATCAACGGCCCATCATCCTCTAGGGCGGAGTGCCGGTCACCAATTAAACGTCAGCCCGAGGGCGATTCCTTCCGACGCGACCTTTTCTGAGCAATGAGGTTCACGGATTCGCCGGTGGTTGAGCTGCGCGTGGGCCACACGCTCCTCTCCTTCCACCAGGACAATGGCTCGATGCACGTCGGCACCTCCGTGTGGCCCTGCTCCCTTGTCCTCGTCAAGTTCGCCGAGCGGTGGGCCCACTCACCGGACCCCAGCCCCTACGCTGCACTCCTCGAATTCCGCGACAAGCGCGCCATTGAGCTAGGCACCGGATGCGGCGTAGCCGGCATGGGACTCTTCCTCCTCGGCCTCACTGACGTCGTCCTCACCGACATCCCACCAGTCATGCCAGCCCTCAAGCATAACCTCAAACGCAACAGGCCCGCACTCGGCAAGGCCCTGAAGACCTCCGTCCTCTGCTGGAACAACCCCGACCAGATCAAAGCCCTGAACCCTCCCTTCGATGTCGTGTTCGCCACCGACGTGGTGTACATCGAGGAGTCAGTGCGCCACCTCTTGTCTGCTATGTCAGCTCTCGTGAAGCCTGACGGCATTGTCCTTTTGAGTTACCAACTAAGGTCGCCTGAGGCGGACAAGCTCTTCTGGGAGCTCTGTGACGAGGTGTTCGAGAAAGAGAAGGTCCCGCACGAGCACCTACACCCCGAGTACGCCTACGAGGAGGCCGATGTCTTCATTCTGAGGAAGAAGCAGGACATGACACAGAATCACGCGGAGAATTCGTGAGTCTGCTGCTTCAACTGAGATTAAAATTGCCGAGGAGGATCCGCTTATTCGGTTTCTTGTTTTTTACCTGTGTTGGCTTGATTGGAATGGTTCATCATACTCTTAAGCTAATCACTGCAAGAAGTGCTTGTTAGAAACATCATTATGAATCTGTCATGTTCTTTATCTGAAATAAATATGTATTGAAACTTGCCCTTCAAAGATGAGCACAAGAGGTTTAATTATGCTGTCGATAGCATAATCAATTCAGTCAAATTCTGTGACTAGAATTCAAAGGAAATTGAATGCAACGTTCTCTTCCTTTATTATTGGGAAAGAAGTTTGTGCATGCAGCGCTCACTGGGGCAGGTGTAGCAATTTGCACATAATAATGTTATGGCAATTTTTATCAATTCGCATTTAGATGAAGTTCTAGGAGCTGTATTCTTGAGGTTTCTAGTTACTTACTTAGAAAGCCCTACATGTTGGTATTCAGTGAAGTTGCAGAGATACGCATCCTCTTGTCTCTGGTGGATATCTCGAGGGACAGTGCAAAAATAGTTAGGCACAGGGGATATTCTCATGTTTGGATCCCATGCTTCCCATAACGTTGTCTTATCAGATGGTGAACTACTATATGCTCTGTGCATGAGCTTGCCATGGAAGCCATCTCCATGTATGATGATATGGTGTGCCTTTAGTCCTTGAATGAGCTATATGTGTGGCTAGATGATTGTTCATAAGTTCAGTGGTCATGCCTGCACTATGAAGCGGATGCTCGAGAAAGTGAGCCGGTTGACAAATGGCAGAGTTGATGCAGAAGTCGCCGTACTGAAAATGCATTCTGTTGAGTCTTTTATCTGCTGAGTCTATAAGAATTGGAAGTCTCAGAATGTTGAGAATTTCATCTTTAGAGGTCTTACAAAAGATTCAATGACTGTCATCATGACTTTACATATTTTGCACCACAGAAAGCTCATTCATCAATCTTTTGTATCATAGTTTATCGTGTTATCTATCTGGGAGACCTAAAGAAATGCTTGGAGAACCTGCATGAACTAGGAGAACAGGGATAACAGCTTGCAGAATCCAGTAACCTATGCCTGTTGCGTTCTACTCCAATTGTTGAGACACATTGATAGATCCACGGGTTACAAACAGGTAGGGTGATGACGATCAATTGAGCTTATCGGGCTTGAATGTTAGATGGTAAAAGAGAGATTAGATTTTGAGGTGGATAGGCCTGGACAGCGCTCACTGCAGTGGAGAGGTTGGTCCATTGGCTCTCCCTTTCTCTGCTTTGCATCATGTTTCTCCCACTAAGATCCATTGCCCACCACCACACCCCCCATGAAACCACTAAGNAGATCCATCGCCCACCACCACACCCCCCATGAAACCACTAAGGCTCTATACGCTCGACAATGCTGCTGACTGCCTGCCTTCCTAGGTTTTCTAATCTACCAGTCCGCTAAATTTTGGCCACTCTTTAAACGAAGGTCCTTATAGTCCTGTATGACATATATGCTTCTTTGAAAACTAGAAAAGTGATAGTGGAGGAATTGACTTGTCGAGTAATGGCTTGCTGGTTCCATTTCGCTGTGTTTGCACACGCCCTTGCACCAGCATTTTCGCTAAGGAGCGAGGAAAGAGCAGGTGGGAGCAACAAGGGAAAATGAGCACAGGGAAGAAAGAAAGATGCGTGTCGACTGATGGGATCGTATCGTATGTTGGAGAAGCAATCACATAACTCATAGGGAAATGGGAACTGAATCCAAGCTGTGTGACATACATATATATATTATCTGCTGGTCATCGGTTCACTATGGCTTCTTTCTCTGCAGTGTGAGAAGATTTCGGAGTTTCTAAATGTACTACGAGCTTCTTCAACATTGACCACCGATGTTGTATAAGATCACGTATGAACGTAGAGTCAAATGGAGATGCTAAGTAATCTTTTCTTTTCCTTTTCCTTTTTTTTTGGGAACAATGAGTTTGTTCGAGTTCGNATTTGTTTTTTTGGGAACAATGAGTTTGTTCGAGTTCGACAATTATTCTTTGTAAGGCAACATTGCAATGGACCAGGAGTACATGTGGCTGTCTCTGATCTCCAGATGGACCAGTCGAGAAGATAACTACTGTGCCCTGTTTCTCTGAGGAATCCAGTACCAGCCAATACCGTGCATTCTTGAACCAATAGACACGCGACATACGAATCACTCGGTGTGTTACGCCATCAGTGAGCGAACTTCACCTACGTCACAGGGATTTGATACTTAGAATCGCTTCGTGACCTGGGGAAAGCCGAGTGAGGAGCCAGCCCGACTCTCTGCTGAATTCCACTCGCAAGCCATTATTATTCACTTCAATATCCAGGAGCTTCCTTTCCTTGCCACTCCTTTGGTGTCATTTTTCAGTTAATTGACTGTGCGTACCTCACGTTCTGATTGACATTGGACGTTCAGCAACCTTAAGGTGACCGTGAGAAATTCAATAGCAAGAGTAAGTGGAAAAATTGATGGGGCATTTATCCAGTGCGGTTGATTTTGCACTATATATAGAGAGTTACACACTGGTTGGTTGTAGAGCATGCTAGCTACATATGCTCAAGCATATGCATACAGGTAAATCAACAGCTTACTGACATAACTCCAGCTGAATTATCGATAGTACTCAAAGCTTGCAGGTTATGGCAACCGACCTCGAAGAAAGCCAACAGGCCATGTTAACTAAACCAGAAAAACCAAGGAAAACCCGAGCCCAGAAGATGTGGAGGAAGTTCCTAAAGAGCACGGCAAATTTGTCAAACCACCTCCCTACGGGGACCCTCCTAGCCTTCCAGATGGTGGCACCGACCCTGACCCATGACGGCCAGTGCAGCCACCTCGACCGCATCCTCACCATATCCTTCATCTCCTTCTTGGCCTTGGTAAGCTTCCTCCTCTGCTTCACCGACAGTGTGATAGACTCGAGGGGCAAGGTCAGGTACGGAGTAGCCACTCCCAGAGGGTTCTGGATTATCGATGTAAATCAAGAGAAGCTGTCCAACGAGCTTGAGGCCCACTACAGGATCAAGGCCGTGGACTTCCTCCATGCGTTCCTGACGGTAGTGGTGTTAGGAACTGTCGTGTTCTTCACTACCTCTGTGGACTACTGCTTCTTCCCAGAATCGGAACAGACAATTGTTGTCAAGGGGATCCTGCTGGTGGTTCCTATCGCAGTGGGGGTCATCTGCAGCTGCCTGTTCCTCATTTGCCCCACCAAGCGCCATGGGATTGGCTTCCCGCTCTCCAAAGAACAGAAGCTCAATACACTTGCTAGGGACCTTCCTGTTGATTCTAATTAGTCAATAAGGTATGGTTTTAAGGTGCGATGAACCACAAAATAATCTTCCAAGGGTGGTCCAGGACAGCTTTAAACCTTTCTTAGCCTGCCCTTGGACTCGAATCAACGTTTCACTTCTTGTGTTTGCTAACCTTTGCATGTGCATGTTTACTTGTTTTAAGGATTCTCTTCCGTGCACCTGTACATGGGCAAAGTCCAAGACATATACGACGAGCATACATGTAGAATTATATGTCTGAGACTCTGTCAACCAGATGCAGAAATATATGCCCAGTGACTGATGTATTTATGCACTGATCCAAGCCACAAGGGTCGCCAGGTATTTAGCCATGAAACATATTACTTGTGTGGTAGGGGAGAATACTGAGCCAGACTCACGCAACAGCAGGTTCGAGTCAGCAACTTTATGCTACGAAGACCCTTTCCTCTTACTATAGCCTCCTTCAGAACCCAACCTTTGTAAGGGACTAGTGAACAAAACCTTCACAAAAACAGAGTTCCAAGAGAATCATACTCGCTGTAACTCAAAGATCAAACTCGGACACCAAGAATCACGAGCAAGAGAACCAACTCATTACGAACTCTCGACAAAAACCCCCTGCCTTCATAACCGAGAGTTATGATAGACATCAGAAAAAATATAGATTGATCAATGACCAATAGTTCGTTAACTCTCATCACAGTGGATATGGGAAAGAATTGAATTGTCGAAGACCAAAGGTATAACCACATTTATTTCAACTCTCCCAGAAAAGACCAAGCTTCAGAACCCACATGATACGATTACTACTACTTACAAGGAAATTTCTTGCTCGGCACTAATTTGATAATCTTGACATCAAACAGCCTATAATTCTACATAAACTCTGTTGTTTTTCGTACTATAATGACATGATACAAATCTAACAAGAACAGAACCTCTCCCAAGGAACCACATCAAACACACAACTGCTCTTACTAACCAGCACCCAAGAGTTTTCTGATCCCCACCTTCTGCTCCGAAGTCAACCTTGTTGGGAACTTAATATTGAACTTGATCCTTAGGTTACCCTTCTTGGTTGGGTCCTTCTGAAGAGGCATGCCTTCCCTTAGAACCACCTCCTCGTAGTTGGGATAGATCACATTGTTGATGGGAATAGTCAGGTTCCTGCCATCGAGTGTCGTGAGATTGACTGTGCATCCAGTTAAGGCTTCAGCAAGAGTTACACTCTTTGTGACAATTAAATCATTTCCATCACGGGTGAAAGTACTGTGGGGCTTCTCATCAATTATGAATACGAGGTCTGCTGGGGTCACATTTGGCTGCTCATTACCCTTCTCAAGGAAAGTGATCTTCGTTCCCTTCTTCCAGCCTGGTTTTACATCAATAGTCAAGATCTCCTCGACCTCCATAGTTCTCCTGGATGGAGAAAGAGGAAAGAAACAGAAGTACACATTGCATTACGAATATCACTGAGATATTGAGAAAAATATTCACCTAAGGATTATCGACTGCAGACTGAGATTCACTTCCAGTTGTGTGGCACATGCCTCTATGCCTTAAAAAAAAGACAAAAAATTCTTATCTGCAAAGACAGTTCTTACTGACACAGTCTGTAATGGGCAGGATCAAGTAATCAAATCCTATGATCTATGAGAACATTCACCAATAGAATAATATCCAAGTGGATTTTAACATCAAATATAAATCCGATCGTGAATGACCTCTTTTCAATGTAGATTTGCACAGAGCAGTTTCAGAAAGCATCCAAGTTCCAATTGACAATTTCTTATCATAAAAAATAAGAATAGCTGAAATATAATAGATGCTTACCCACTCACATCAGCAATCTCTCTAGAGATCTTCATCTTCTTTGTAGTACCTTTGTAGAGATCCTCTAGGCTGCAGGGCAACCTGTTCTCAATAGGAGGAGCTTTCCTGGGGGCAGATTGGTATGCTGAACCTCCCCCTCCTTCTCCGAAGGAAGAGAAGATATCATCACCAAAAATGCTATTCGAGAATCTTGATCCCCTAATGCCACCACCACCACCTCCCATCCTTCCCATTCCACCAAATGGGCTTGAGAACCCGAAGAACTCTGCAAAAATATCATCTGCATTTCTGGGATTGAACCGGAATGTTGTCGGCCCTTCCCCGGTTGAGAAGAAGGTGGTTCCACCAGGCCCACCAGCATCAGGTGGCGGCATTTGACCCTTGAGGCCTTCCTCGCCATACTGATCATAGACTGCTCTTTTCTGCTGATCACTTAGCACCTGATATGGAGTAGATATCTTCAGCTCAGAGGGATTCGAGAAAATGTTACTGAATATAACAAATTAAGCACAATGAAACAATCTTCAACAACATAACCTGAAGAGTTAATCCGACATCCATATTGAGCAAAGAATCGATACTTTCTTCATATAATTCACGAAGATAGAAAAAAGCAAATGTAGCCTCACAATTTCAACATCAGTTTCTAATTGCAACCTCTAGCAGACAACTGACTATACCCACATATAATTTGATGAAACAAATTCAATAGCGTCACACAAATTGGAAAAACAACGATAACATAAATGCTATGCTTCGATGGAAATATTCGGAGCCAATTGGAGGTAGAGGATCAAGGGAGTGAGCGAGGTCCTAAACCTCTAAATCCGTATATCTGATCAGAGAGTTTTCTCTTGAATCGAATTTTTTTTTTTTCCTTTTAACAGTCATCAGGAAAAGAATTCAAGATTCTGGTGGGAGAAGTCGGAGGAACAACGACCGTTCCCACGAATCATCTCCAAGTCCCTCATCCGAACTTGTAAATGACAGCTTCAAGCTCGTAATTGTTGGGCATGATCTCACCTCGTAGGCTTCCGAAATCTGCTTGAACTTGGCCTCGGCTTCCTTCTTGTTGTTGGGGTTCTTGTCGGGGTGCCATTTCATGGCGAGCTTCCTGTAGGCCTTCTTGAGGTCATCGTCTTTCGCGCCCCTGTCGACACCCAAGATCTTGTAGTAATCCACCCCCATCTCCTCCTCCTCCTCCTCCTCCGCCACCCTCTTCCTCTTCCTCACTTTGTTTCCCCTCTTTTCGCTTAGAGCTCTTTCAGACAAGCTCTGAAGAAAAGAAACAGAGAATCTGTCTTGGTTTTGGGCTGAAGTTGATTTCTTGTGGATGAATATGACGATGCCGATAACCGGTGCATAGCGTTTTCCTTGAATTGTTAAAGAAGCCCGTGGAAGGTTCCAGAAGTAAAACTAGACATTACCCCCCATAATAAGAAGGGAGAAAAAAAAAGAAAATATTTTCTTTTCCTTCAGCATATTTGATTCCTACAATTTATTATTTTTATTATTTTAAATTATTTTTTTTCATTTACGGGTCAATGATTCAATGTCCGACCGGTCCAGCCAGATTTCCTATATTATACTCAGTCGAGCATGACCAATCCTTCTGTTGATAGTAACTTTCCAATATCATCAAATATAATCAGTTTTGCCAGAAGGCCATCGAGAATTGCATTAGGTTAAACTATGAAAATTCCTTATTCGGTTCTCTGTTCTTCACACATAATTCCATCCAAAAGCTTTAATGCGGTACTCCTGTTATGCTTTTTGTCTTCCAGTATATTCAGATGCTTAACACAGCGTTAGGGAAACGACGATGCAAAGAAACTCAAACGACATGAAAGACAGATTCTTGTATGATCAGTTCCCAACTCAAACAAGAAACATGGGGGCGCCGGATTGTTTTTCTGGTTACTTCTGCATGTTTGTGGATTAGTTGTTTCAAGACTTTCAGCCCTAATTCTTCCTTCTTTTGTCTAGGGCTGTCATGTTGGTCAATCTCATCAAAAAGACATCACCAAGCAGCAAATAAGATGGCAAATTCAATGTGGAGACCAAACAAGCAAGTACTGCAAAGTCTAACATCGATCATAAAGATATTCAATATCCATTGATATAATTTGGCGTTCCATACACTCGGACACTTAAACGGAGCCTTACGTTCACCACCAGCTGAATGATAAACTGCAACATCTCATGATGAGCTAGCTGACAACCATTAACAGCTAAAGGTGTTGATGGACACAATTCCATGAGAGGAAAACACTGAGGATTCACTTCTTGGGACAATTCGTACCACGAAATAAGCATGTACTTTATTTGCACACCTGCTCCAACAAAAAGACCAGCCAGAAAGATCTGACTTCGCTTGGGAAGAGCATAGCAGATCCTTTTAATGTATTATGTTCTTCACATAGCTCACCACCCTACCATCAATCTAAGGTTCACCCAACATAGCATGATCACTATGAGAGTTCTATCTTCCTAGGCATGGACTTGTCATTTCACCCGTAGTGCATCTAGGTAACAATTCAATTCCATGAAACAATCAAACCTATGATTGCTTCAAGGATATGCACTCCCAGTGCTGGCAAGTTACTCCTCGGTGACGTTGACGAGTTCATACTCCACCAGAGAGAGATTGTTATCTTCCTTGACTTCAAAATTTGCAGGTTCGGTGACTTCAACAAGTCCCCACTTGTCAACTGCTAGCCTCATAGTCCCTTTGAACATGTCGATCTTTGCATTACGAACAATAACAGAGGCTCCTGGCTTCATGATATCAGCTGCATAGAAGCATATGCATCACTAAGAAAAGCTTAAAGATATTATCTAAATCCAGGTAAACAAAGGGAAGAAATTCGTCTACCGTGTTTGCTTTCATCATATGATACTTTCGTATCATGAGGATTTATTCAAAATATGAACTCACAAGAAGGAATTGTTGGGCAGCTGAACATAACGGATACCATGTTCTTAGAGATTTGAAATAAAAACAACGCACAACAATTTGAGTGGAGCAGCGATACAATTCATTATTTCATCCAATGCAGCATCTGCTTCAACATGAAACATCAACCGAAGCATCCTTGTAAGATCCATCCCTTTCACAACACATCAACAGCTTAAAGCTAAGGAAAAAAAAACTTTGTCATGTAAAACAAAAATCTTGATAGAAACAAGAGATAACGTATACATAATAATACCCAGTTTGAGTGGGAAAACTTTTGGGCAAAAGGAATAAACCGATGCTCTCAGTTTCAGCAAATCACCTCTGCAGCTTGTAAATAAGGGGAAAATGTGGTCTATTTATCGACAAATTGATCCCCTGACACCAAATACATACATAGAGGAAGCACTTCACTTAATACCAAGTTAGGTCTCACAAAGTAATTAGCAGTAAAAAGTATGCAACTCGAGCATCGTACCGACCTTGCTCGTTCCGCGCAGTGAATACAATCGAGCCAGTCTCATCACCGATGAGGCACTCTGCAATGCGGGACACGCGGGGTGTGGGCCGGGACAGCACGGCCTTCGACGAAGATGATCGGTTAGTCCGGACATTCATCGCCACATCCTTCGAGTTGACGACCTTCGCGATCAGGTTGTGGCCGCTGGTGCCCGGCTGAAGGCGATCGACCTTCGTGAAAACGGGCTTCCTCTTCTCCGGCGCCGCCGTGGCGTGGGCAAGCTTCGGCGCGTAGGTGGGTCGCCTCGGTGCACCTCTTGTCCTGCTCGACATGGTCGAAAGAATTGCTCGGGAATGCCAAGGGTGGGAGAACTCCGGCTAGGGTTTGGTAGCAGTCATGTGATGGCGATAATAGAAAAGCGATGTGATGAGAAGGTTAGGAAGTGAGGAGAGGAGAGACTTTCTCTAGGGTTTGTGGAAATCAATTCAACGGACTTTATATTTGTAAGTACTTGGACCCAGTAACATCGTCATCTTCCATTTGTTTTCTCAATCCAATTACTCGATTTCCAGATGAGATCATGGTGACGCTCATGCTCATCCACTCGAGTTGGAGTGCAGCCGAACCAAGTCAAGCACCAAGCTACAGGTGGGCTCGAGCTTCGGCCGACTGGGAACTACTGGGCACCGCCATGGTCGTGTATCCGAGCTTGCCTAGAGATGTTTTGTGTTAAACTAGGGATGGGACGAGCCGTTGTTGGGCCACACCTGGCCCAAGAAGCCCAATAAGATTGACTATCTAGGCCTGACCCTCCAGAGGGAAGAAAAATATGCAACCAAGCAATCCAATGTCATTTCTTCAATAATGAATGTTCAATTAAAATGGAAAAAAGAACAGGAAAAAACCCTGTACAATTACTAGGCATCTAGCCAGCAAATGTGATCCAACAGGGTATTGGTGATTCCTGCTGCCCATACTTCCCCGAGCTTGTAGCTGACGAAGGGAAAGCTGTCACTTATTCCAGTTGCTTGAAAATGAATTCCACGAAAGAGAGCTTGAGGATCCAATGGACAGTTGCCGGACTCTCGCAGCTTTATCAACTACTTGAGTAATATGCTAGAGATGCTTGTCATTGCTTCTTGGCATGCCTTTCACAGAGGGCCTTGATCCTCCTCAGCCCTTCTTCGAGTGAAGAAGGCTCAATAGCAAAAGTCACGCGTAACCAGTTCTTCAATCCAACAGCTATTCCTGCAATATTGTGTCCTGCAACGTCCACGACAGGGCAAAACATAAATGCCCTTCCGAACCATCCATAGGAGTCAACATTTGTAAAATAAAATTCGGAAATTAAAGCAAACGAATCTCCACTGCCCAACAAGAGAAATGGAAGATGCATAGTTATCTCAAGACATATAATATGATAACGGAATGTACTAAATCATTGTTAGGATGGTGACTATGAATGTTGCAAGATCTTTACCTGTATGAAGGTTACAGGATCAGAGGAGATACTCAGAAATCCTTCAATGGACTCAACAACCTGAAAGGAATAGGCAAGTCAAATTCCTTGAGAAATTGAGACTCTTAAATGTGGAGAGCAGTGTGTGTGTGAGAGAGAGAGAGAGGAATGACCCCGAATCTTTTAAGGATACCATTTGGATCAGTGGTGGCCAGCCAACCAAGCCGCCATCCAGAGACGCTCTGCCTCTTTGATATTGACCCCAAAGTCAAGACTGGAGCTATGGATCCGAACATCCCCATGGGAACAAATGGTTTATTCCCAAAAGCAAGATGGTCGTCTACCTACCTTATCAGAAATCACCATAATCCGAAGCCTTGTTGCCATCTCAGCAACCTAGATTATGAATGGATCAGCCTAAAGAAGAGTATCTCCATGTCCAGGATTACAGAAACAAAGATTGGCATGAACCTCAGTGAGGATCTTGGTAAAACGCATGTGAAAACTCTGAACATTTTGTTCAAAATTTTTCTAGTACGAAAAATCATCTTGTTGAATAACAACTTGTGTTGTCATTCAACAAGGTGACATTTGCATGTTCATATTGTCACAGGTACAAGCAGTGCTTTCCCTTTCTACTTAACAAGACAACACTGTTTTGTTTTTTCCCAAGGCATCCACATAATTGACATGTCCAATAGAATGATTGCAGTTGCAGTGATTTCATCGGTTATGGTGATTGGTCACATTCTCCATAAACAACTAGACACACTAGAAGTGGTCCAGTATTACCTTTTTTAGATGATCGTCGCTAAAGACATTCCCCCAAGGGTTGCCTGGGTTTATGATGACCACTGCCACAGTGTCCTCATCTGCAAGCTTCTCAACCTCCGCAAGATCAACCTCCCAGCCCTTATCTGGAAGAAGAGCGGAGTGGCGTACCCCGAGATTGCTAAAAGAAGCACGTGCCTCATAGAACGGAAAACCAGGTCTTGGAAGAAGAATATTGGCTCCAGGGCAGGCAAGGACTGATATTATGACTTCTATTGCTTGAGTGCATCCAACTGTTAAGAACACGTCATCAGGAGACAACGCATATGGAAGATCCCTAGAGAGGTACTCAGCAATTGCCCTGTATCAAATGTAACTCACAAAGTGGCCTTTAGAGCTTGATTATCTCATTATTCCATAGCATAAAGGAACCAACCCTGCATACAGACAAAGAAGAACTTACTTGAGTTATTGACTTTGCAAACCAATTAAAGCAAATTACGATTCAAATAGAGCATTTTTCCTTCCAAATCGAAGGTCAGCATCCGTGTAATTCTTCGGGTATAGGATGTTAGAAATTTTGACAATGTGAACAGGAAATTGTTTCTCACGGATGAGTTTGGCTTGTATATATTTGTTTGTGCAATTTATCGAGTTAAGATCTTGGGCTTAAACCCATTATGATTGAGCCCACAAGATTGGATCTGAATAGATAATACCGGATGGAGTGAATAATATAAAATCAATCGGATATTATCTGATTAAATAAATTTGGTAAGATATTATTGCAAATTGCTAATATGATCAAATCTAATTGAATTTAATACAATCTCAAAATCTTGTTGAATTATGATTAGGCTAAATCTCTAAAAACTACCGAAATCTAGATTGATCCTCCACATACCTCAATAAATAGGAGGTGGTTGCTCCCTTTCAAAATATTGAAAACTAGTTTCGAAACCTGCATCAAAGTGCTCTCCCTCCTTGTTCAAGCATTTTTTTCAATAGTTTTTTTACAATTGTTCGAGTTTGTCGAAAGTTAAGAGTTTGTGCAACCCATACGCTCTATAGCTATTAAAATCTTGGGGGACTAATGCCATGTATCCTTAGCCCACATTGAAAGGGTCGAATTAGTCTTAAGAATATTGTGACTACCATCAAAAGACTCGACTTTCCTGCTTTCTATTTTATTTCATTCTAAACCGTTAAATTTCCTTTTGTTGTCTAGTTTCTTGTTTGGTCCATAAGTGGCTTTGTCTTCTTCTTCTTCTTATTTTTCTTCTTCTATTTTTGTCATTCAATTTTCTAATAAAATAAAAACAATAATAATAAATTTTATTGTTTAATCTAGTTACATTATACTTTTGAGATCGCGGTAGATTGTTTCGGACAACACAGGATTCTTTGCAGAAATGGGTAGATAGTAAAGGAAAATAGAAGCCATGGAAGAGATAACTGACACCCTACATATATAGAGGATCAAATGCTCGCTGCCCTAATCAAGTAGAGTCTCTCAACTCTCAATTTATTATCTGACTACAAGGATATGCAGAGTTGTTTTGTTTTAAAGAAAGCTGCTAGATTTATGCAAGTCTCAGTTCGAATCTGCAAATGATTGGGGAGTTTTAAGCCAACCATGGTCGACCCTGACCTACTGGAGCCATTTGGCTTGCAGATAGTGGGTGTGAGAACATCCGCTGCTGAAGTGGGGAGACCTCGATTCTTTAATTTATTGCGTTAGAATATAATGCAGCCAAAGCATCCGAGCTTTGACAAGTGTAATAGTTTCCCAAGGTTACGTATTTTCGAGCAGAGTCAAAGGATTATGATTAGCAAAAACCCGAGTTGTATTAATCTAGGATTGGCGTGTGATACCTCCGGGTGGATAGAATGCCGACGGTGCAGGATTAGCTGTTGAACTTGGCCGAGCGGATGGACTCCACCATGGCGTCCTCGGACACAGGAGCAGTGCGAAAGCAGGGGAAGGCGGAGGGGTCGCCATGGCCGAGCGGGATGACGGCCCTGGAATCGTCCTTGGGGAGGTTGTCCATAAGCAAGTTGACGACACCCCGGACGGTAATCCCTGATGCGGCGGTGAGGACCTCGTTGCCATGGAACCTCCATTTACGCAAGATCCAGTCCGTTCTCCACAACCTCGTCCATTTCAGTCTCCTCCGGCGCAAAAGTGTCCGGTGGCAGGTATATTGGAGCTCCGGGTCCCGGTCGGTGTGGCCGAGCCGACAATGCGGAGTGCATGGCAGTATGGGCTCTGTGTGTGTGTAATATGGAGGAAAGATAGTTGGGATAGTTGGAGAGCAGTAATTCATTTCCCCCTCTTTAAATCCATTCCCGTAAACAATTTAAATTTAAGAAAATCATACGATTTTTTATTTATAAAACTTAAAATATAAAATACTGCACAAGAACTAGATCAGTCAGATTATCTAAATTAACTCGCATTAATTATGATATCTTAATACAATAAATTATAAATTCACTAGAAGTGATGAGTATGGTTCCCAGAACTGAGATATTTCGATCAAGATCACAATGCTCATCACTCCAATTGCATGGTTCAATATGATCAACCCGGACGGTAATTCCACAGGCCAGATTTTGAGGAGCGCCAACGCCACCGTTTCCTGACCGACCTCTTTTAACTATCATCAGGTTGATGCCCATTTTCTTTATTTAAAAGGTCTTCACATATATATATATATATATATATATATATATAAAACCCGTGCCACTGCAAGAAGATGATCAGATAGAAATTTGAATAACAAGACGACAAATATCTCGTATATATCCTCGTATGTATGTAAATCACGTGTATATGGGTCTCATTATCTCTGGTGGAAGGAAATATGTGCGTCTTCATTTTACGTACAGGCACGGTCAGCATCGTGTCTCTGCATTGATAGTTCAAAACAGATGCCCAATTGCTCTGGAGAATAGTCACGTGATAATTCGAATGGCCAGTTACGGTCCACAGCCACCCCCACTTTTGACCCATTTAATAATCCCTTGAAAATTTTGTTGTACCAGCAGCGCTTGTACATATCGGCTGTACCCATCATGTCTATCGATTCGGAGGTCCTTGGCGATTCAATATTGTTGAGAAATATGACCTACCAGGGCATGGTAGGTGTGTGTTGTCCATTATCGGAGGAAGGAAAAAAAAAAGTGCACATCTATCTCAACTTAGTCTTGTGGAGTTTAAATTCAGAAATTTATTGAGATGATGAAGAATTGCCAAGTATTAAAATTTTTATCTCTCAATAAATTCACTGATGAACCATGTTGAAACCCTACTTTCCCGAAATGGAATAGAGAAAGTCAATCAGATTGGAAAGGTGGGTGGACGTGGTGCCGAAGCAATGAAAGTCAGTAGTTATATATGATCTCATGGAGCATGGGCTGCTGCTATACCTCTCCCACATGCCACTTGGTCCTGAAGTTTAGGACACTTGTAAATCAACCTAAACTCCCGTCATGGCACTTTTAGCTAGTCCCACCGTACCTCGAATCGAGGTGATATCGCATTTTACTGAAGTAAGCCCTACAACATCCGTATCCCATGAAGTCTCCTCCTAATTGGGGAAAACCTATGGAGATGGGAGCTTTACCCNTTTCCTGAAGTAAGCCCTTCAACATCCGTATCACATGAAAGTCTCCTCCTCCTAACTGGGGAAAACCTATGGAGATGGGAGCTTTACCCCCCGTGCATGCCCTTTTCCACCCCAGCATTCGGTCGTATCTGTGCAACGGGAATGATATCTCCCTTGCTCCAAAGCCTTGGGATGATCGAGAATGCAATAAGAAAACCATGCTAACAATGTTGATACGTCTCCAAGACAAATTGATCACGTCAATCTTATGTTGGGTCACGAAATTTTGATTCCACGCCTTACGAGAAGCTCTCATTCTAATTTCTTTTTTCGTCTTTAGCTGGAAAATATGGTTAGATGAGGTGGCCAAGGGACGCTGCATGCTCCCCAAGTGGCAAAAGAGAGAATCTCTACTGGCCAAGAAAGAAATAATCCCGCACCATACAGAAAAAATGGGAGTTACTCTCTAACATCAAATCGCCAGCTTCGAATTTTATTGGACCAGCAAAATCAGACTCATAGCAATACACACACACACACATATCATATATAAGCACTTATCCGATGTTGTTACACTATCCCCATCCCGCAGTCAACAAGCTACACACTTCAACTCAACAGGATCAAACAGGAACTCTCCCAAAGTCAAAAGTTACAGAAATTGGAACAGCAGGTCATGATCAACCCAATATGTTGTCCCGCAAACATGGTGCTACTTATATACATATCTGAATCACCGACATAGTCATCGCTCCGAAATCCTTAAGTTCAAGACCAGTAGTCTCTACATCAGAAGCTCGTTGATCCACCCGAGATCAGGATCCGAGGCAGCTGCAGTCAGTCCATCCCCAACATTGTTGTCACTGACCTTGTGGTTGCCAAAGAATCCTGAACCGCCATCAGCAAACCCAAAGAAATCTCGGGGCATGGAATTGGGGCCCTGAGCCGCCGGTGAAAGAATGAACTGTGTCTGTTCATCGCTGGGGAATGACACGTCTACCCACGGAACGTTTCTCTTATTACGCGAGTCGCCGTGAGTGGTGACATGGCTAGCCTTCATGCCATCCAGAGTGCCCATGATCTTATTCAGCAATTCCTTGCAACTCGCCAAGTCGGCGGGTTGGTCAGCATAACGGGACAGAGTGGAGAGACCTCCAAGCAAAAACCGGTGCTTCATGGGGGAAAGGGGCGGGGAGAGAGACCCGGATGGGGAGATGGGTGGAGAAGAGAGGTGGGAGAGTCCCACGAGTGTGGAAGTCGGGGACGAGGCAGCTGTGGAAGGCTGGCGGCAGGAGAGGCAGCATGTACCACTCAGTGGATGCCCTCCGGAGGTGGCCGAGCTCCGGTACTTTCTCCTGTCAGTGGGATCTATGGAGGAGTTGTCGGGCTGTGGAGGGAGAATGCGGAGCTCTCGCTGCGAGTGTGCGAAGAAACACACCTTCCTCTTGCAGTTCTTCCCGTCCTTGCACGCTTCAGTCCTATACCTAAAGGGCAAACAACAAAATGTCCCACAAAAAAATTAAGGAAATTGCTTCTCATGCAATATATTTTTTTTAAAGGGCAATTTTTGAGTCCGGTCACGAGAATCACAATGAAGGCCTCTTGGTCACCACTAAGATATTGGCTTGAAACATTTTAATCATAGGATTAGTACCTTGAGGGGTGGAGCCAGCACTCAAACACTCCGTGGGCAAACTCACAGTTGTCTCCACGGCTGCAGGACCCACGCCGGTACTCCGAGCAAGCAGTGCCACAGTAGACGAACCTCCGGGGGTCCCTGCGCCTGGCCTTCTCGCCCGGATGGGCGAAGGGGCAGTCGGTCCAGTCATGGCTCCGGCTCCGGGTGCACCGCCTTACCTTGAAGTCATACATGCGGAAGTGGTCCGATGAGTAGGGGTCCAAGTCCAACTCAGAGTCATCCGAGTCGCTGCCACGGCCGCTGTTATAGGGCAGGAACTTGTCGAAACCCCGTGGTGAGTCCAAGAACATGTCAGCCTCAGAGGAGGCGGCGGTGTTGCGGAGGCTGAGGAGCTTCCTCTGAGGGATATCGAGGCCGCCCTTGTTCCTGGGGCCGAGGAGGTGGTACAACTTGTGCTGCTCCTCACAAACACTACCCATGGTTCACTTCAGCAGCACAGAGAGTTGAAGAACTGGAGAATGGAGGATTGAAGAAGAGACGAGTGTGATTATGGATATGGAATTGGGCGAGATGGTTAGGGTTTTTATAGATGTAACATGGGTTAAGTGTGAGAGAGAAGAGAGAGCGTGACGACAAAGATGTGTGGGGAGGGTATGGGGGCATATGTGCGTGGCTGCTCCGCATTTGGGATCGACATGCAATTTACAATACGTGGCACCTTCAGACAATTCCCTCCACCATACGATTGACCCTTTATTCTCTCGACCCCAGAGTAATTATTTGTCCAACCCCAACCTGATGGTCAAATAATGCACCCGATCGAGCTTGGGAACCTCTTCTGTGTCACACGGCTTCAGCAGAGACGATGAAACCGTAGGGGGAATTGAGATTAGTTAATACAGTGATTGATTCTTATCGAAAAAAATATATAGAGAGAGAGATTGATAGAGTATCTTCCTTTACTCTTATGTATGAATGGGATTCATGTCATCCGGAGGGGAAAAGGAAAAGGAACAAGATGACAAAACCATAAGTCATCATGTGCTAAATATGTAATAAATGGTAAGTGCAGAGGTAGGATGGGAGAAGATGAGAAAAACAAATTATGATACTGCCCATGGTTACGTGACAAATCAAACGGTTAGAATGAATGTGCACGGATTTGGATTCTACTTTGATTTGGCGTTTCATACTCCCAACTGTATGTGCTAGTCTTGCCCTGGAAGTAGCTGGAATCGAGACCACTGTGGTTGCTCCAAGTTTCAGTCTCCTGGTTTCTTCTTGCAAAAGAAAAACAAAATCAATTGAAGGACTGGATGAACGTCGAGCCTGTTTTATAAGTTTCGGAAACTATTCCTGTCACCATAAAAATATATGGAGTTAGATACAAATTTATGCGGTCTTCTCTTATTCATTTTTCGGTGAAATCGCTAGACATCCTCGGTTGCTTCTGAGGCTTAATCCGAGACATCGACTGTGCTCCAAACACCAGGATGATTTTTTGTGTCCTGATCTTTTCTAGAAAGTACAAGTCAACCAGTGCAGGCTGCTTGCCAAATTGCTTGGGCTTCTTCCTCTACATATCGATATTGCCATAGTACATGTCATGAAAAGTTTGTGTAAGAAAGAAAGAACTTCTACTGAAGGTCGCACCTCATCTGCCCAACCCCAATAAACTACCCACGGACATTGATCACCAGTCGACACCCAGTTCTCGCAAGGAATCAACTGTAGCTCTCGTTTCATGCAGTTAAAGATCTAGATCGGGTAGTTTTCTATTAGATACTGTGGAAATGGCTAATGTTGTGGTTAATGTTGTTTGTCGACAACAAGCATGTGTTGTCATTGACCGACAATGTCGTAAGTGCTCGATTTTCCTTTCAGAATTCCACTGCACATGGTGCAACCAAGAAGGAATTAATCGAGGTTCCACGTTCCTGATACCAGCGAAGAGACAGCCTTCCATAAACATGTGACAACCAGGGATCCGAAGGCCTTAAATAAGCCTGCACTGACCGCATTAGGGCAAGGAAAGAGACATCAAAGTGGAAATATGCACAGCTAAATCCGCTATCTCTTAACCGTTGTAACATGCAGGACTTCTAATTGGGTAAGCCTGTGTTGTCCCCTAGGAATTCAATCGATCCATTCCTTGGTCGACAACAGATGAGAAAGCATCAACATCTAGCCAAAAGAACCCGGCTACCCGTATTTAGCATATTAACTGGAGGGGGTTCTCCAGATGGAGTATCATGCAATCCCAGTGATACAGTGATGAAAACGAGCTCCGTATCTCCTCTGTATGCTCAAGCAGACAATGGTGACACAGAATTTTGATGTCAAGCACCTATAGACTTATGCAGCTGTATTGAAACTATCTCATGTTCGGACAGGAACACAAGGGAATAATACTAAATTGTAAAAATGAAAGAATTTTCCATTGAGTAGAACCAGCCGGAGAATCAGCAAGAAGATCCTGCAGCAAAAATGTGCATCAGCTAGGATTTTGACCAAAAGTACATTATCGGTTTTAGTATACACAACAATTAGTTATCCCAAACAATCCCAATAGTCTACACACAAAAAATGTAGAAACAGATAAATATTACAGCACACACTGATCAGCTCAGACTCCTTTCTTCTTCTTCCAACAGGTAGAATTGAGTTCAAATGTTTCCCCTCTCACTGAAACCTGACCACTATACATGATATGTCATCCTTGCTCTTCTGATTTAGAGCATGATCTATCAAAGTCTTTGCTGCGGTCTGGGCATCCTTGATGTTCCTGATCAAGTCCACTGCTTCTTCATTGGTAATCACCTGCAAAGACATTGAAGGTTATACTGTAAGGTGAATGAGGTTCAATATGAACTCATATTACATCATCGGGAGAACGTGGCAGACCTTCCATATTCCATCACTGGCCAGAATTATGAACTCAACATCATTATCAATCATCTCTATGATCACATCGGGTTCCGAACTCAGGTGGATCTTCAGACTCTTATCACCGAATGCCCTTGCCACAGCAAGCTGTCCATCAACTCGTGGAACATCCCCTGGAAACACAGGCGATACAATCAGTCCATATTGTTGATGAAATCTCATTTTCAGTTTACTATATTCTTAACAAATCCACAATTCAATTCCAATTCACAACTCTTCAATATGAAATCTCATTTTCAGTTTACTATATTCTTAGCAAATCCACAATCCAATTCCAATTCGCAACTCTTCAATTTTTAAGTTCCTGCAACCTTTTAGATCAAACACTAAGGCACATACCAGGGAGATTGGACACAAATCCACCTCGGCTCTCAATCAGTCTCTTCTCCTTGCTCGGCTCATGATCAACTGATAGTTGTTTAGCCACACCATTCCTAGATATGACTGCACGTGAATCTCCTACATTTGCCACCACGAGCTTCTCTCCATTCATCAGAATTGCAGTGACTGCAGTTGATCCTCCTTTTCCCAACACCATTGCTTTATCCAAAATCTCATTGTCTGTATTTTGATAAGCTCTCTTTATAGCATTCTCAGTTTCAGTCCAAAAGTCAGGCTGTTCATCAAACCAAGAAAGAACAGCATCACCCCATTGGTTAGTTTGTGCACACAGCTGGAGTGAAGTGGAGTTCAATAATAGAAGCAAAAGGAAACATGCCTAACCTGCTCCAAGATATTGCTGAAGAGATGAGTCTGCAGGTAATTTGCAACATCATGACCTAAGTGGCCGTCAAATATTGCAAAGAGACCCAGTTCCTTCCCCTTCACTTGCTTGAAATCAGACACAACGTAGTCTTCCATGGCGTGGTTGGTCTTGCCCTTGACAAAGTGATAGCCATGTGTTATGTGCTTCAAAATTTTACCTTTGCCTTTTCCTGTGTCGGGCGCAGAACCAAGTCCAGCCCTTACCTGTAAAACATTAAACCAATACAATCTTCAAAAAGAGTCGATACTCAGCATTCAGCAAAATGAACATATAATAAGCATCTTGGCATTAACAGGAACCACAACAAAGCTGCAATCAAGCGATTCTTGAAGTCTTTTACAAGCAAAGCGACAGAAAACTGAACGACTCCTGAGATCACCCAATCGACCATCTCTTTTTGGGGTTCAGAGGAGAATGAAATTTACTGAAAATTGAAGTTAATTGAAATTTGAAGATCCAAACTTGGCCCGTCGGGCTAGAATAATAATAACACATGGAAAGAGTCCCTCCAGTCTAAAATCAAAATGGCGTCGAACTCGTCCGTTCAGGCTATCTCCTAGGAAAACATCATATCAAACATTAAAAAACCGCAATAACATAGGCAGGTGTCCGTAAACACAATAAATAAAGCACTTGCTGGGACCGCCCAATACAAGGAACCTGCGATTTCAGCTTTACGGCTTTTGGATCAAGGGCCAGTGAACTTCAAACGCATGATCCAAGATGGTACTCGAAAACGAACAGCAACGACAAACTGGGTAGTTGACGACAGGATATTACAAAGTTCAGCTCCAGGAAAGTTCCTATCATACAAGGGGGGTTACCACTGACCTTCATCCGCTGCAGAATTTCTCTGCCCATCATGATGCTGTCTCCAGAAGGTATCGCTCAGAATCAAGAGAGAGATGACACTGACCTTGCAAATATTGAACTGGGAGGAGTTAAGAGGGAAGAGGGAATGATATTACTGGAAATGCAGGAGAGAAAAGGGAAGGTGGACTCAAGAACGGGGAAATTGGGGTTTTGGACTTTTGAGGGTGCCAGTGAAGGTTCTGTTGGGCACAGTCGGCGTATACACCCCGCAGGGCACAAGGAACGAAGGCTGCCTCTCCGGTGTATACGCCCGGGAGCAGCAGCAAATGGCTCTCGAGGTCCCCCCACAACGTTTTTAATGTTTCCGCGTGCCNGTCCGGTGTATACGCCCGGGAGCAGCAGAAAATGGCTCTCGAGGTCCCCCCCACAACGTTTTTAATGTTTCCGCGTGCCCTAAAGACGACTTGCTTTGACTTGGAATTTGAATGACACGGCGCGTCGGAAGTCGTCCTTTTTGTTTTCAGACTTGCATATTTAGATACAAAATAAATGGAAGGATAAATTGGTGTGGAAAATTTATGTACAAAAAAAAAAATCAAATCAATTTTTTTTTAATTATCTATTCTGCTGTTTAAGTGACCAAACTTCCAATCATGGGAGGCATCGCTTAAAGGACGCAATGAGGGGAGCAGAGTGCTTTTTATCATGGGCGTGCACCTTCTTCCATGTTGCATCATTACTTCCGACCTCCGAAATGAGGTTAGCCCGACCTTTATTTATGGACGTGCCTCCATATTTACCTTCTACCATGAATATCTAAATGAAGCATGATTTCAGCAACCAAGGCCCCTATCGGGCTTAGCTCCCGTAATCATCATCTGATGACTTCTGCCATTACAGGGGAATCTTGGGCCGAGGCAGAGTCCCTTCCCTGGCAGTCATCGCGCTCCAGGTCAGGGCCGTCCCGTCAGGCTCAAAAAAGTAACCTCAGGCGAATTTGAAACAAGGGACAGAATAGAGGGACGCAAGTTGTCGTAAAATACTTTGCATTAGGGAAGCAACTAGTTTGATTTAGTACTGATCTGCACATTGTTTGTTTAGCGGATTGAGCATTTTTGGACTGGGTCGGATCATTTATTATATTATATAATGTCAGCTGCTGGCATGTCTACATTCATTTCATCCCGCCAAACTCGGTATCCAAAAGCAAGAGCAAGGCCACCTCATCTTCATTCTTTTCTGCTGTATCCAATCAATGAATAATGTCACTAGCCCTAATATATTATATCATCCAGACAATGGATGATACTATGATGATGATGATGATGATGATCCCTTTGTTCAATATGACTAAAATTATTCGTATAAGAATCACACCCCAACAGCACAATCCCGACTCAATGACATAAATGTCCCTACACCTTAAAAGCAGAACCGCCTAAAAAAAAAATTTAATCGTTGCAGTTGTTGTCAACTTATGCTACAAACTTGATGCCCTCTCAACTCTCAATATCTACATGACTTGAGTTTGCTGACGATTGTGTACCACTGGAACTGTCAGGAAATTGCTGAATTCTTCTTTTGCCGATACGCCAGAATCTATAAACGACGCAAAATGGACATGGCTTAGCAGAGTAAGTAAATGGATTGTACGACGGAAGAGAAAGTACTCTTTGGGTTTTACTCACCAAATGTTTATGGGCCGATGAGTAACTGGCTCTAATACTCGCTAGAGTTTCTTTCTCTTCCACGAGCTGCAGCTCTTCGTTGGAGACATCAACGCCTAAGGAAGAGTGAACACCTTCACCCAGGAAGGTTGAGCAGGTCAACTTTTGTCTCCCCAGACTCCTTGGAACCAGGATTTCAACCTCGTTTGCTTGCATAGCTGTTTGGAGAGCAACGTACTACGAGTCTCATGAGAAATTTTCAGCCAATTAGTTCCAAAGAATCATCTAGAATGTCAAAGATTTCAATAATAAGCAAAATCTTACTCACTTCACGTAAGTGTCTGACCAACAAACTCGATCGGCTGTGAACATGTGGCAGCTTCAGGCTTGGCATACCTTTCTTGTCCAAGGAAACGAGCTCAAAGTGAACGTCAACCTGCAAAGACGGTTATCATAAAATAAAGACGATTGATCCAATGGCAAGTGGGAGGGGCACATAAAGCCACACTAACGGCACTTAGCTGGTGCGGATACCATACCAACTAGTAAAAGAGAGTCTATCATGGAGAGATAATCCACCGTTCACATACTGAGTAAATTATTTATCTTTTGGCACACAGATGACTTTTTGTCCATCTTTATCACCTATTGTCATGTGTGGATTCCAGCCCCTTGGTGCTACTAGCAAAATCTCAATCATGTAAATCATAAAGTAACAACAGCCAATAGCATGTTTCGAACCTCATCAGTTTCCTCTAAGCTGCGGAGATGATCAGTTAACTTGGATAATCGGGTGTTTCGGGATGTCTTACTGCCACCATTAGCACCACCATGCCTTGTGTTACTCCTAGTCCCGCCTCTGCCCCAAGCAAGCATTTCAGGGACAGGTCCTGGGGATATCCCTCGACTATCTTTGTTTGCTTCAGTCTCATTTTCCACGCATCCACCATTTGCTGAAGAAGGCAGTGAGGACCTTGCTCCTGTGCGTTTCCTCTTCTTTCTCCGCCTTACTTCGATAGGTCGCTCATCCGCTGAAGAAGAGTCTTTACCTCCATCATCACTATTTTCCTCCTCATCGTCTTCATAAGCATGAAGTTCAGCAGCATGAGAATTTCTCTTTCTTCTTGAATTAGTTGTCCTCAGATTGCGTTGTGGTCTAGGCACAAACCCTGAAGCTGCATCTTTTCCCATCGCTCGTCGTTTAGAGAGTGCTTCGTTTTGTCGTTGAAAGATTTGAGCAATGGATGCCTGTATCTGTACATAGAAAGGACAGAAGGGTATTATTTTTCAGTCAATAGACTCAACTGAAATCAGCATGTAACTTTTCTGAGCTGAGACAATAGCAAACTTTATCTTCCATCAGGTGCTGCAGCCTGACATCCTTCAGTTAGCTGTGTTATTTGGTGAAAAGGTCTTCTTTTATATGCATGCATACGTTTAAGTAAAGAATAATCTGTTTTATGATGAAACATTTGCATGGGATTATCAGATGCACCCAACAGAAACATGAAGTAGAGATATGACCTCCTCATTGTGTGTTTTCTCTTCTTCTTGAAAAGCCAATTCCTAAGCAAACATTAGTGGACAAAGAAATGATTCTTAGTGTGAAAAATAGTATAAAGAACATTAGAATGAGAGAGAGAAGAGCATTATGGATTTGCACCTCCTCCTCATATTTATCAATATCTGGATATAAGGCTGCAATTAAAGCATCAAAATTTGGATCATCTCGCAAAGAACGTCTACTGGCACAGTGTTTTCGGCAAGCAGGGCATTCATTGTTCCTTCAGCAAGGATGAAACAAACATAATCGGTCAACGTGCTAATATAATTTTATATTCTCTACCTTTTTTGGGCAAGGCAATCAAAGGTCTTTGGTAGACAAATCACAACAATGGTTTTCTGACATACCCTAACCGCATGGATTTATCAATGCATCCCCTGCAAAAGCGGTGTAAACATTCCATCACAGTTCGTGTTTTCTTGATGATCCCTGTTATCATTAAGAAACAATTCAATAGTAAAAATTTTACCTTGTGACATTAATATGACAAGATATGCATGCTAAAACAGAGCTAATGTTGTTCAACTTGATCAAAGTTAGTTTATTAACAAGATCATAAGAATCCTTTCCCTGTCCTTTTGGTGGGCGCTGAAAATTGCAATATATGAAATGGCTTTTAAGTATATCAATCATTTTAAGGGAAGCATATGGCATTGAAATTTCCCTTTCAGTATTCATAGCGAAAAATCCATGGCATTCATCTAAGGTCTGTCAGTGTAAAAGTCAGTCAATTGAAGCTTTTGTCTCCGTATGTGCTACTACAATTTCTTTGAGTTCAATAGCAGGTTTGTTACTTTTGATTCACCCTTTTCCCCCTGTTTAGCTTTCTATACTGCAGAACCTATTGAAACAATTCCCAGCAAATTGGATTAAAGGACGCAATAAATTAGTTGCAAAATGGATTAAAGGACGCAATAAATAAATTTTATCTGATTCAAAAGGCAAACGAGCTAAACAGGGTATCTGAAGATATTGAAGATCAGAACAACAGTCAAAGTAGTATCAAAATGAGCCCAGAAACCTCTACTGCTACCATAGATGGCACCACAGAGAGAAATCCTTTTTCTGAAATTTGGTGAAAGCTAGATTTTCGAATCTAGATAATATTTCCAGGCATGAACAAAAGAACAAGCTGAATAGACTTTCCAATGATCCAAGTAGTAAGGTTTTAGAATTGATATCATAGACCCATCTATCATACTTTGCAAAACATTTAGCAGAAAGGGGTTAGAAACCCTGAAAATAGTTTCATCTTGCAATTTAGACATTGGCAAATACAAGCAGCCAAAAAATAGCTACTGGAGACTGTTTAGTAACGCCAAGAATTCAGATACTGAAAAATAATATTTGCAGGGACAAGTGTTTCTGCAAGTACCTAGGAACAGTATTACCACATCTGACAGAGTAGGAAGAAAATGATACCTAGACAAATAGGGCATTGGACATCTTTACGGATTTCAGAAAGGTCTATATAAATGAACCTGCAAATTGAAATTATAAATACTGAGAGAGAAAGAGAGAGAAAGACAAAGAGATAATAATTTAAGAAAAAATGTTTGGCATGTAAAACCACAGTATAACATTTGCCAACAATTTAGACCCACCAAATGAATTGTTCCAATATAATCCTGTGACCAACTTATAGTATAAAGGAATTCCCACCCGAAGACAGTCAGTTTTTTAGCTCCAAGCACAAGAAGATCTTTATATTACATGAAAATTTTCATGCCAATACAGCTCACCATGACCATTTGGAAGTAGACTCTCAAACATGAAACCTGGAATATACGTGCATTCACCAAGTACTTAATTCTATTCTTCCTGGCTTTGCAAAGTGTGGCATTCAGATTGCCAGAGGCAAAGAAAAGGTGATTTGGACATTGAATACGACTCATCTCACCTTTCAAGCTTTCTATAGAAGACTATTTCTGCATGAACTAGATAAAGAAAAGCTTCTGCTCCTAGTTAGAACTCATATTTTTAGACAAAAAATGATATACATTGACTACCCAAAATCCCGTAATGATTATACAAATAAATGGGAAACGGGCAACAGCAGCTCATCATTTTGTATTTAGCTATTTCTTTTCTCTGCAACTAGCATATTTTAAGTTTTTGAAAATTTTCATACTTAAGAATCTGCAACATAAAATTATGCTAGTCCTTGGTGTAAAATTTCAAGTGGACTTATATGAAAGGTCAGGTCCATATCCATACCAAAAAGTTTAAGCTGGCATATGGTGGTAACCAATTTGCAGCAAAGTGGCTTACACTTGCCACATGCCATTAAATACTCACCATTAACTATTATCCATGACAAAACAATTAAGTATTTACTACATAACAATGTTAATACAGGAGGAACAAACGAAAAGACCGCCATAAAATATATTGGAGGTTGAAAATTAAGCCCTATGAGTCCATAAAAAGAAATTTTGATGCACAGTAATCAATTTCAGTGTATCTGAGAGCGATCTATAGGAAGTGAGGGTGACTCCTTTCGCCCAGTTACTCCTTAAGTGAATATCGTACTGTATGACACAGAGATGCTCTCACTATGGCACCATCAGACTTCAAAAGAAACCAAAAAGGACAATATTCAGCATGCTTTAATCCAATATAGTTTACCTTCACAATTCACATAACTATAGTTCCCATGTGCTCAAGTCCCATTTAAGTCTCAATAGACCAGCCTAAATCCACCGCAATTTGCTGAGCAAAAGATATTTCAGGAAAAAAAGCACTACTAAACAAGCTAAGCCCAATGTCACACCACATTTTCATAGGAAAGCTGTACATCTGCTTTCACAGTGACAAACATATACTGAAGTAATGAGCAGCCGCATGAGTCTGGCACTGCAGCAGATCTTTTTCCCCAATGATTTAAAAGCTTCAGATAGAGTGCACTAATAATAGATGATGATCTCAAGTAAATTTAACAATTTAATTAAGATAAATCCATAGGATCTGCAGCAGTCATATACTGCTAAAGAGGATGCAGAATGGTCAACTAAGAGGGAATTGGCGATGTGTTGGAAAACAGATTACAATCTTAACAAGCTAAAACTAGAGAAACCAAGGTTATATATATTTCCAATCACTTGTGTTATCAACCAATGATATCTTTTTGTACGCTGCATCAATGTACGTGCAGATTTTAGTATGTAGCTGAATTTAATTGGTTCACTAGCACACAAATATTAAGTTGCTGGAGGAAATTTCCAGCAGTGCTGCCTGTTGCTATTTACTATTCTAGATACCTATTTTAAGCTGTTACATGCCTCACGAGCCCATACAAAATTCCAGTGTGAAGTGAACGTTCACGTGTCAAGAAGATGTATCCGAATATGGAGAGCAGACCGTACGGACAATAAGCTAGAATGGCTTGAATTTGAGTCGAAGAAGTTGGCAAACTCACTTCAAGAGCCTCCTTCAAGCGCCACATATTACCTAACTATCGCACCAACGCAGAGCTTATGCATATCGTCGACAGATAGAAACGTGAAATGTTTATTCAGCGCATTATAACGAGTATGATCGCGAAACAGATCAAGCACGAAGAATTTGACCGTGCATTGAATTGAGGGAGGACAGCTGCATCGTCGAACACAATGATAAAGTCAACAGTATCAGATCGCAGTCAGAGCAGAAGAGATCAGCAAAACACGCCAATAGCACGAAACCACGTGGACGCTGACTCGGCGGAGCTGGCCGCAAAGCACAAGAATCGAAGCGGAGAAGATCAGGGTGCCCGAAGCAATCTCAGAGAGAGGAGAGGGAGAGAAAGAGAGAGATAGAGATAGAGAGAGCATACTCAGGTTTCTCCCCGGAGCAACAGGACGTACCATCTTCAGAATCTGAGGGGGAAAAACAGCAAATCGCTTCAGTGGACCGTGAAGTTGAGCTCAGAATTCAACAAAGTGACACGTCCGGTGAGCTGATACAAGTAAAGCAGCGCAAACAGAGATATGCCGGAGGGAGAATGAGGAGAGAGAGTGAGAGAGCATCCACGAGAGCATCACCTTCTCCTTCTCCTTCTCCTTCAGCTTCTCCACCCGCTTCGTCTTCGCCGCCTTCTCCTCCCTCTTCTTCCTCCTCATCCTTGATGTCCTTCTTCCGGTAGTCTTCTCCTCCTCCTGTTTCCTCCTCCTCCTCCTCTTCAGAGGCTTCTTCGCGGTCGACGCGCGGCTGTTTGCTGTGGTGTAGGTGATGGCGACGCCGCCGACCAGAGTCCTCTCCGTTTGCATTACTCTGCGGAAGCGTGCGCTTGTGGACGGGCATTGGAGCCGCTCCGTAGCAACAGCGACTGGGAACTAAGCGTGCCAATATGGCGACGCCCAAGAGGCGAAGAGAGAGGGAGAGAAAGAAACGAGGAAGAAGGCAGAGAAGAAAAACAAGATGGGGAAAAGATTATAAACAGCTCTTCTGCCTTTATTAAATTAGAAGAAAAAATAAAAATAAAAATAAAAGTAAGTAAATACTAAATATAGCGTTTAGGCGGAGCCTTAAAAAAATGAAAATGGAAAAAAAAAATAATACACGGCATCTCCGTACAGTACTCCGTAGTCTGCGTGGTCTCTCTTGCTCTCCGGTCTCAGAGGGCATTTTCGCCATTAAAGTGATATCAAAATGCTTAGAAAAGATGCAGCTAAGAAATGAATTAAAGGGCATGAGGAATTACTGACTAATATACTGAACAACTTACAAACTTCCACTCGTTTTAAAAGTGACATTATACTCAAACGATAGTTGCATGACCGGGAAAATGGATAATGGATTATAATTTTTGGTAAGTACACATTCTTAAAACTAGGTAATTTTTAATGGGTAATAATTTGTGAAATGCAGACCTCTTTTAATAAATATTTTTGTCAGCCATTTAAACCATAGTTTTAAAAATTAAACTGAGCCGACCATTCGACTAAGAACCGGTCACTCATCAGCCCGGTTCTAAAAAAACCAATTACACTTTCAATGATGTCAATGCTTAAATTGACCAGTTCTCGGTCCTATCAATAAATTCAATTGAACCGATAAAAAATCAGACGAATTAAAATAAAATATATAAAAAAATCTATTATATTATACTTATTATATTGTATTATATTATATTAATATTTCATATTAAATATTTATTTAATATAATAATTTTATTAATAATTTTTATTATAAA
>CXYZ01020443.1:1190769-1221416 GCA_900006705.1 Sonneratia caseolaris
ATATACGGTTTTACCCATTGAACTCTCGATTCAACTCATAAATTTACGAACTCATGCTTACACCGATTCTCAATCTAGTCAAGTTTAAAAAATTATGATTCAAATTGTATTATAATATACTCCCTTGAAGGGCATTTAAGGAAATCTAGCTGTACCCTCGTTAATGACCAAGGAAAAGAATATTCTAATATCATTTATTCAATTTTTGAGAATAAATTGCACTAAAAGGTGAAACGGATTAAATAATAAAAGTAATGTAATCTTACATTATAATATTACATTCAAATATTTTTCCTTAAAGTTGGGCCATTAGATTCGGCCATCGTGGGCTGGATTAGAAAGTGTAGTTTAGATAAGAATGTACCGTGCCATTCTCAGTCGGTACTCCTAAAAGAAATACCTGAATTTAATTAATATCTGAATGCGTATATTTTGTTATTCAACGGGGGGTTGGGGGTTAATTTTGCAATCGGCCTGATTTTGGGAATATTTTAGTGGCATTTTCCAAAAATGCTCTTTCATCCTCTACTAATCTCGTTGCGCTCCCTATTTGAAAATATAATAAAGAATAATACTTTTTCTTATAATTTTTTCCAATAATAAAAATCCAAAAGTAAGACCGAGATATACCAAAGCATTTTAATGCACGCACTTCTATGTTGAGGAAAGCTATCACAGAACTGTGGGATTCATGCACTGAATCCGATGCATCGTAAGGTCTAATCTATGCACGACTTATTCGAATAATATCGTCTAATTGAGCCACCTTGTGGCACGTCAAGGTTTTTTTTTTGTCTTTTACTAGTTATCACCAAATTTCTAATTATTTTTACTAAATATTATTATTACAGTGGAGTAACTTAAACAATTAATTAGGAGGGACATTATTTTTTACCATGAATTTCTGCTTTCAAATCAAAGAATTATTTGGGTTGACGTGAGAAGGATGTCTTGAGGAACCAAACCCATCTATACGTAAATCACATGGAGAACGGTTAGAAGTGGAAATGGATTTTTTAAAATTTATATATAAAGTATATAAGTTTAAAAAGAAATAAAAGAAGAATGAGTATTAAATAAAAATTAAATTTATAATATTTTAATTATTAAAATAAGAATATTATATCATGCCTCCTTCTCCCAATATTACTGAACTCCCAACTCATTTTCCACAANCATCGTGCCTCCTTCTCCAAATATTACTGAACTCCCAACTCATTTTCCACAATGTCTACAGCTATCATCACTTGCCACTGTTTGGCCAAGGGCAATGAAAATAGTGACCCTATAGACTAAGGTCCAACTCCAAGTGGAAAGAACTTGACAGCAAAATGACGGATAGGTGTTGATCTATTCGAAGCAGGCTGTGTTCCAAATATTAGTCGATTTCATCCTCCCAATCGTGGAGAACAACCTGGACAATCGATACGAGGTCGAGGGAACAACCACAAACTACTTCCCTCCCATAAACTTTTCATACTTCATCGTCCTTGTCTGTCTCATATTGATATGAACTCGAAGAGGAAGGTTGATCGAGATGAAAGAGCCATTCCAAAGTAAGTGAAGTTCACGAACTGCTGTTCTTATTCATGTTGCAGACAGAAAGCCAGTTGCAAATGTAGCAATGTTGACTGAGAAGACACAGCGGGAGCAGCGGTACAGCAGTCAATACACGCGTGGACCACCTCAGTAATGGTGGAGTGACAGTGAAATGGCGAGCAAATATTGATATGGGTGGTCTCTTATGGGCCCCAGAGATATATTGAGCTCAATGACCTCCAACAAATTTTGATTCCATTTTTAAACTTGACACGTCTTCCATCTTTATATATGATCCCCCTTCTCTCCTGGCAATCAGGAGTAAGATCAGGAAGAAGAAAAGTTTTGAGCGCTAGCCACCTCCAAAGGTCAGAACTTGAACAGTTGACTTGATCTCTGCTTTCTTAACCGTACGTACGTTTCCTCCTCTCACTGGTCTATGAGAAATGTCCGGGAAATGAAGCAGATGTGGAGTTTTTAACCCCGTAATCATGCTTGATTGCTCTGGTTCGCTTCTTTTGGAATGTTTCCTGGCATTTTAGTTTTGAGCTTCAGTTTAATGGCTTCATCACCTGACGGTTTAGAAATTAGAATCATGAGGGATAAGCTGACTGAATGGGGCAGTATGTTTTGGGTTCGTCCAGGCTTGCTTGGGAGATTTTTTTTTCCCTTCTTTTTGTAGTAAATCATTTAGCTCCTAATCGAGATCAGATAATGTTCTCAGTGGACTTTCCTCAGCGACAATTCGTATAGTAGCAAGGCAGATCGGTGTTCCTCTGCCAAGTCTTGTGTTACTGCAATTTGGCAAATTTCTAGTGCTTATCAGGATTGGACATTCTGGTAATGATTTGTTGAAGATGGGTTTGCACTTAGAAATTTATAAATTCTGGATCTTCACTGGAAGCGGGAGGTGCTACTGGCTCAAATGAAGTGACACTGATGATGTTTGAATTCTATTACATCATCTGATATTAGAAAATCGATTTTTCTCTTCAAGTTAATGTGGAGTAGAATAATTTATTAGTTCTGAGGTCCATATGAGTTTCCTATCTTACTGGAGAATCCTCTGTCCACAGGTTACCATATTGAGTTGCAACTATGGCTGCTGGATTGCAGTATCCATCAGTCATCCAGAAATTACATGGGCAATCTTACCTCATATCAAGGCTTTCCCCCAACATAAGTAGCCGAAACAGCAGCCTAGGCAACAGTGATGTTACTTACACCAATGGAAGATTACAGAATCCTTTGCATCCACCATTCCAGGGGACTGGTCTGGGGCTGGTGTCATCCCCTTCCTCCTTTGTGGTTGCAGCTCCAGCAGAGAGAGGTGCGTCCGGGTTTGTGGTGAATTTTCTTATGGGAGGTGTTTCTGCTGCTGTTTCAAAGACAGCTGCTGCTCCAATTGAACGTGTTAAACTCTTGATCCAGAATCAAGATGAAATGATTAAGGCTGGTCGGCTCTCTGAACCTTACAAGGGCATTGGTGACTGTTTTGCAAGGACAATCAAGGATGAAGGTATCCTCTCTCTTTGGAGAGGTAACACAGCAAATGTTATCAGATACTTTCCTACTCAGGTTGTTTACCCACCAATGTTAAACTTAAATTTTGATCGTGATTCTTTTCTTTCCATCGTCATTTCTTGCCTGTATTTTTCTTTTGAGAAAATAGTTATTCGGATGACCGAGATACAAGCATGCCTCTAAACATTTCTATTATGCTTCTATTAGGCCCTGAACTTTGCTTTTAAGGACTACTTTAAAATGCTATTCAACTTCAAGAAGGACAGAGATGGTTATTGGAAGTGGTTTGCCGGCAACTTGGCATCTGGCGGTTCTGCCGGTGCCTCGTCTCTTCTATTTGTGTACTCTCTTGATTATGGACGAACACGCCTGGCTAATGATGCTAAGGCTGCTAAGAAGGGTGGTGAGAGGCAGTTTAATGGCTTGATCGATGTTTACAAGAAGACAATTAAATCTGATGGCATTGCTGGTCTTTACCGTGGATTTAACGTATCATGTGTCGGCATCATAGTTTACCGTGGGCTCTACTTCGGGATGTATGATTCTTTGAAGCCTATGGTTCTTGTTGGTGGCATGCAGGTATGTGAATATATGGAGCGTACAATATCTGAGCCCATCTCCTCTTGAATTTGTAAATATATTATTAGGTTATGTAATCTGTCCTATTACTATTACGTGTCTCAACCTGCTTTTCAATTCCTTTCTTTCCTAGGGAGGATTGGGAATGAGATTTTTCGGTTTTGGAAAACTCGGTTTTCTGCATACCTTCTCTTGAAAACTCAAAATATAGTAATTTTTTATTTTACTTTCTATGAAAATTTATCTTTGTTTTATTTGTTGTAATGGGGGAATATAGAATTGTGAAACGATTCTTCAGAAAGAACTGAGATTGCTTCCAAAGCAATTAAGAGGCCAAGGTACTGGGTAACTTCTTATGCCGTAGTGATGTATTGAAGATTGCCTTGTTATTTTCTGTGTGTCTGTTCTTGATTAGATCATGGGGTTGCTTCCCAGCCTGTTCATTAACAGCTGTGAAAATAAACCTTTTCACTTTAGGATAGTTTCCTGGCTAGTTTCTTGCTGGGATGGGGTATCACGATTGGTGCTGGACTCACAGCTTACCCTTTGGACACAGTTCGACGAAGGATGATGATGACATCAGGAGAAGCCGTGAAGTACAATAGCTCATTTGACGCTTTCAGTCAGATCATCAAGAAAGAAGGCACCAAGTCCCTCTTCAAGGGCGCTGGTGCTAACATTCTCCGTGCAGTTGCTGGCGCTGGTGTGTTAGCAGGTTATGACAAGCTGCAGCTCATCCTCTTTGGAAAGAAATACAGCTCTGGTGGAGGAGGCTGATGGTATCCTCAGGGAGGGGGGATGATGATGATGAAAGTTTCATGCAGGTGTCTCCACGTAAGAAAGTCTGAATACTTTTCGAAGAAAATCTGAATAAGTTCCGGATCAATACAAACGCTCTTTTCAAAGAAAATTTCCCGCATCAAAGACGGGCTTGATGCAATTGTTGCATTCTTGGTGGGTCGAGTCCGGTTTGGTCTGTTCTTTACCGGGGCTTCTGGTCGTTAAAGAGTATATCAAATGCGACTCTCAAATGGAATGAGACTCTGTTTCTTCCATCATCTCTCTGGCAATTCTTTGGGATTATCGTAGCATAAATCAGCCTAAACGTGGACGGGCCATGTGCTATGACTAGTAAAGACTGATCTCTCTTTTCTGTTTGGGGTATACAGTGGCACAATGCAATCATACTTGATTTGAGACTAATAAATTTTCATGTTAAATCTTATTAGTACGATTTTTGTATTCCCGAACCTCTCTACCTTATTTAGGGCACAAATTGATTATTACTCTTTTTTTTATATAAACTGTAATATACCGGACTTTGTTCAGCTACCTTTAGAATTAAGAAGTGTTGAGTTCTCATGCCCTCTTGTTTAGATTTTTGTCTGTTTGCCCCTTTTTACGTAACCGAAAAAATTCGTAAATTACTTGTGCAATTTCATCGATGATCAATAGAATGCGAAGCGTAGGCCTAAGACAATTGGGCCGCTGGCTATCGAGACCTCGGACTTTCTCAGTCATGGGCCTTCATCTAGGGTTACAACTGCTGACCGAGTGTTCTATAAATCATCGCCTCTACCCTATGCCACCGTCTTCGCTGTGTTCGGAAGCTTCTGTGCTCTTCCGACAGTTCTGTTTCCTGTTTCTCTGTCCTTCCGTTGATCAATGATCCATCTTTGCGTGCTGTCATGTTTCGTTGAATATGATGAAAGTAATTTATGAGTGATGATCTTTAATTCAAGTGATGAAGACATTCACTCGCTACGTTCTTTCTGATTCACAATCAGGTGCTTCTCTGATGCTTGGATGCAGCTCCTGCTGCTTTTCAAGCTTCTGGATTTCATGCTTCCTGTATGTAGATCTGTGTTAATCGGGAGTCTTGTGGTCCTCACCAAGATGATGAAATCGGAAAATCTTAGGACACCTTCTGACATGGCACGAGGTTGCCCTGTATGAGAAAAATGATTTCCTGATTCTGACTGTGATGGTGATGGACCCTCTTCTCTCATCAGATAGAAAATAAACGTTTTTTCGAACTATATACCAACATGATTAGACCCTTTCTTGACAAAAGGATCCTGTTTTTCATTCCAGCCTAAAAACGTTGCACTTTTGATAATGGATTTCAGAGGAGGTAACAGTTTCTGGTACTTGGAAGAGTTTTCAAGGTGCTCGGAGTCATTTTCTGGAACTAATGTAAACCCTTGTTGAGAATCTTTGACATCTTGAATATCAGTGCTGAGTCCATGAAGGTTGGTTTATTGTCATGTCCTGCTTTTTCGGTGACTCTGCAACCTTTACTTGGTATTCATTACTCTGCATTTTCGGCAATGTGAATTTGGGGGCACTACAAGAGCTGGCTAAAGATTACCTGCAGGACCCTGTCCTGATCCGTTATTTTACCCTTCACATTGGTTTAGGTTTTTTTTTTGGGTCTATTTTGGTAGATCATAATGTGATCTTGCCCCAAATTCTGGATGAGTTTTCCGCTTTGATCGAGTTCGGGTTGATGGTTCTCATATTGATGCTGCTTGACAAATAGAACTGGTGAACCTGTCTCCTTGCATGATCTTCATTTGTAGCAATTTCTGAGGATATGAAATCGGCTTACAGCGTGTGCTTCTTGAAACGGAGCCAAAAAGACACCTTCTGACATGGCACTAGGTTGCCTTGTATGTAGAATCTTTTCAAGCTTCTAGATTTCATGTTTCCTGTATGTAGATCTGTATCTTATTTGTCAGGTCCTTAATGAACATCGGTCCCTCTCCTCTATTCTCTCTGCCCGTTAAGTTTCACGCCCCACTTGTTCAGTGACCTGACAATCCTTACATTCATCCCTGAAATCTTTTTCATTGCTCCACTGGGACATGAATTTCCCGACTTGATTTGTATATGGTTGGATTAATCAGTGCATAATCTCTTTGACTGTTTGACATATGATATAATGAATGTAAGGTAGTTGAAATAGGTTCCAATGCAGAGTATAGATGAACAAGTCAACCTCAGCACGGAACAACTTTTGTAGGGCAGCAAGTTCTTCCTTTCAACAAGCTCTCGGGCACTTCCCATAACTTTAATGTAGCGTTCATAGCTGGTAATCTGGAATTGTGAAATTAGACAAGAATTACAGTCTGAAGAAAACCTTGGATCCAGTATCTATGCATTTAATCATGGTATGCTTAACATCTGAGAAGCTTCGGATCTATGTTCAACATTAAGGATTTATGTTCTTTGGAGAAGCGACTGACTCACATCGGTAAACTGAAATGTGAAGTCTTAGGATGCATTTCACTGTGGAGGACTAAGCAAGAAGAACAGGTAAAAAAATTTCACCTGCCCTCTCCTTATATAATTAATCTTCTGTGGTCTACAACAGAAAACAAAAATGTCTGTTAGGAACCTTTATTCTGCAAACTGTAAGTCTGCCTTGTTGGTTTGATTGAAAGTGTTTAATTTTGGATGTAAACTTCGATCGACTGTATCATGTTTTCTCTTGAACCCACAACACCAAATCTTTCCATCCAGTGGTGCACTTGCGGTAGCACTTTCAGTGGCTACTGCTTTGGCCCGCACAAGCTTCTCAATCTCTGAGGATTTGCAAACCGTCATCTGATGGGATGTTTGTTTCCGATGCTATCCTGCTATTCAACTTGCACAACTACATTTCGTAAAAGTAACTAATCGATCATAATAGCAATAAAACAACTACAAATCTCCACTAATGAAATCCATATCTTACCTTCTGATAGACGTATCTTCCAGTGTATGTATCCTCTCCTTCTTTTGTCTTCCTCAGGATCCGCCTCTCCTCTCCCCTCCCAAGCTCTAACTCTTATGTTGCAGTACAAAATGCAAGCTCTGCAACCACTTTTGAGGTTCAAAGAACAGAAAGTGAAGAAATCACGTAGAAACTTAATTAGAAGGGCAAGCAAGGAAATTTAGAAAGTGAAGACAGGACTCCCTTATTACGTGCTAATCACTCTCTTTTACAGTTGAGTTGGGTTTGATGGCACTTGCTCGGCTCATATTGTTGGCAAAGGAGAGTTTTTCAAGAGCTTGGTACAGTTTTTTTAACCTGTCCCTCTTCCAATTTCAATGGTTACCATAATATTGGACATAGCCTGGCCATGGATACAATTTATGTCTGTACATCTGTTAACTGGATTTGAATCACATGACCCAAGAGCTCATATTTTGCCGGCAGGGTAAAATTCGCATTACAAGAATTACTAAAAGTGACCTGTTTTTTCTGTCTCTTTTCATGCATCTTCCCGTTAATCGGGACCCTATCTCCATCCAACTTCTGGATGAGGCTCTCTGCTTTGATCAGGTTTGGGTGTTCATATGGTTGCAACTTGACAAAGTAGAGCTAGTGCATCTTTCTAGGATACGATGTTCTTTGTTAATAGCAGACGCCAATGATTTGGATTCCGCTTCAACTTCAGAAAGCGAAGGCAGCTGCACAGGGTAAGTTTCTAAATCCGTTGAAACGGAACCAAAAAAGAACCCCATGTCTCTTTTGATATCTTAAGCTGAGAAAAAGCCAGCTGACTATCTATGTTTATTATACGCTGCTTCTCTTTCTCTGGGTTTTAATGTGACCGTACTCATCTCATCTCATTATTTATATTCCTGAGTCAATCCTTTTGTAGTCCACGGCAACAAAGTATACCATGGAAAATCATATATGTTATGTTCAGTTGAGTTGGCAATGGAAGACTCTGCGAGATTGTTGAAACTTGTTAGCATTGGAATGGAGTGAAAGAAACTTCGTATTGTTTACATTGCCAGGAACATAAATGAGAAAGTCCCTGGTGACAACTTACAGTCGATGTTGATTTCTTAGATATTCTTACCTCAACATGTAATGTGAGGTATTATTATTGGATCGATCAAACTAGAAAATGAATATTGGGCACTCTTACCCTGTACTTCGAGCTTGGATGGGATTGTCGATCTTCTATGTTATCTACATCCTGTTCTCGTTGACTGCTTGAACTTTTGGCTACGCATGGTGTTCTTCCTCATATAAATCTCATGGATTCTCCTACTGAACCAAGACAGCGCAGGGGCTGAAAGAGTTGACCCCTGGCTTGGTCAGCCCTTGATTAAGAGAGCCAATTCTTGGCAGGGTTCGAAGAGAAAAGTACGATTAGTCTGAAAGTGCTTTAATTGGTGATAGTCAGTGCAGTTCCGAGCGTTCAACCTCACATACTACTAAAGCTGTAGAAGAATCGACTCCACATTATGTGCCTAAACATGGTTCTTTACGTAGTTAAAAATTATATCCAGTCTGATGCACTGGTGCTTCTAATATGAACAAAGAACAAAATACATGGCTCTTTATGTAGTTCGCAATTATAAAGTCTGATGCTCTGGTGTTTGGAACATGAACAAAGAAGAAAAGAAAATTGGATAACATCTACTGCCCTATCACCAAACTGTTCAACAAGAAATCGCCAACCCCCTTGTTGACACAAAAATGTGCTTGATCAGTAGTTAAGCCACGGTTAATGTGATTACCTTTTCCTTTAAACGAAAGGACTAGAGCACGTAGGATGCTCACGAATTGAAAGAACAACTGCTAAAAAATAATTAACTACAAAAAAAAAAACACTGCTAACACATATAATGGTGACTTTTGGAGACAGATCTCCGCAACAGTGGTTTAAGACCACCTTCAGTCAAAAGTTCACAAGGATCATGCGAAGGAAAAAAATTTGCTCTGTACTTGATTGAAACATGCATGATTGTCTAACCAATTATTAGAGACCTAAAATAGGTTTAGGACTGCATCATCTTCTTATAAATTTTGATGTTGAGTTTACAAGGAATTTGAAAGTTAATTCGGTTTTTCACCAGTAAGCATTTGAATCAAAAGAGGCTTATGACATATCTCTTGAGCTCCATGAAGACAGTGGCAAAGTTGAGAGCATGAAGGATTCTACAGGACACCTGGTGCAGGTTTATCCATATCTCTCTTACAGGAGAAAGATTTTTGCATGCCCATGATTTGGGAACATGTATTGATCTGCAGATAGTGTTGCTTCTCTTCTAGAGAATATAGCTCATAGAAATAGTTTCTTTTTGCAGATAGTGGCAGAGGGAGTACAAATTTCTCTCTGCCCGGCAGAAGAAGGAAGGGCATGGCTTGCTCGGTTTCTAAATGCTCTTCCTGCGAGCATATTTGCTACTGTTGTACTCAATTCATTCTTGCATATGAGTTCTTGTTCCAGCAGTATTGAAGAATGGCCTTGTGAAAGCAACCAGAGACGTTATCTCCATGTTTTACAGAGTGCTCTACTAACAGACTTCGGACTACTGTTTCCAAAGATGACCGTGTTTAATGTTTGTTGTTCCTTCAAGCATTTCCAAGCGATGCTTAATGGCTTCTCTTGGTTCATTGACCAACTTCACAGATGGCAGACTATGGCCTTCTGCAAAGATACGAAAGTCTCAGTTTGTGAAAATGCAAACTACTTCGTTTCACTTATAAAAGCACAATGAATTGTAGCCAAATCCAGTGATTGCAGAGATTTAGTCGTACATAGAGGAGCAGAAGTTCCTCCAAGCTCCTGAAGGGTCCTGCTTACTCTCCAGGGACTCCGAGTCAGATTATTGCGAGTTGTGCAGTCTTCCTACAGATAGTAGTAGCGAGCTGATGTCTTTTGTATTTTCTCATTTGCTGTCTACGGAATTGAAGGAAATGCAGCTCTCGACCAGTTTACACACAACGTTGTTCCCCTGTGGTTGGACTCGATCTCTGACTTCACCAGTGTACACCCATTTATTTATTCATCCGTGTCGTTGAATAGAATCGTCTCTTTTCTTTGATGGACGATGCTGCAATGTTCTTAATACTATTGTTAAATTACGACGCAGAAGACTGTTCAGCACAATTAACCAATATGAATGTTCCACAACTCTTTCACTTATTGAAAAAGCTTCTCTTTCATTCTCAGAAGTCAGTCATTCCAACAGCCTACAGAAACAGTTGAAGAAAATGGTGAAAACAAATCAGAAAGAAAGAAGAGAAATTTTAAAAAAGAACAAGGAAAAGACACTGTACTATTAATCTTTCAATTAGGAAGACAATAGATCATTCAATCCGACTCCTTAAATCACCCTACCCACGCTTCACTAATCTCCGGGAAGCCCGAGTTTTGGGACCCGAATCCATCTCCGCTGCCTTGGCCAACCTCGGTGAGGTCCTGATACTGCCACCTGAAACACCCCTCTTTCTTGGACTCTCCCTCTTTGAGTGCTCCCTGTTCAATTGACCCACCACCTTCATCACCTCTTTACCACCGAGACCATTGCTGCCCTCCGGCCTCCTCTTGTCCGCAACCCTGTTGAACTCCTCGTAGAGCTTCCTCGCAGGTTTCTTCTTGTTGGCCACTAACACCACCTCCTGTTCCTCTTCCTCTTCTTCATCCTCTCCCTCATTGTCATCCACCACCACTTTCTCCTCCACCTCCTCTTCTTCGGTCTCGTCATCATCATCAATCAGGGCCATGTACCTCCTCCTCTTGGTGGCAATCGGTGCTGGAGGCGGTGATGGGGAGGACGACGCCCTCCTCTTCCTGGAAGCCCCCTTTCTCTTGTCACCGTTTGGGGATACCGACGACTTCTCCTGATTCTTGGTCAGCTTCTCACGCTGGATACGAAGCCTCTCAATATTGCCCTCAATGCGACCCTGGAGTCGGAGACGGTTGAAGCTAAGGCCCCCCATGGACCAGTGCGCCTCAGCGGCCCACGAGAGTAGAGGGTCGAGGACGGGCACAGGAGGGTCGACCCTCTCGGAGTTGAGCTTGACATCGGTGTAGAAACGAGGCCGGGGGAGGCTGCTGCCGTAGAACTTGCCGGGGCCAAGTGGGATCACCATGATCCCTTCGATTGAGTCGGAGACAGCGAAGAGAATCAACCAGGGAGTAACAGGATAGCCGTGAGATGGATCTAGGGTTTCAGAGGATAAACGGGAATGTTGTGTGTGGGATTTGGATCTCAGCGGGAGAGAGATTATAAAGAGGAGGAGGCTCCGGTGGCGGTGGCGCGTGGAGTTGAATTTGGTGGCGGGAAGTGGTGGCGCGAAGAGCTTTTGGCGCCGAGATTTTCAGGAGATGGGCCCTCATGTGGGCCGCCGCCTTGTGCTTTTTGTAAATTAGGCCCTCATTATGCCAATATTATTTGATGTTTTATTTTCCCTTTTCCAATTGACTTAAAAAATATTTGGCCAAGGAAAAAAAAAGGCATAAGAGGAGAGTAATAATCGGCTATAATAAATTATACTAATAAAAATTGAATTCTAGAGAACGTTTCTAAGATTGATTCCAACTAAATCTAATCCCTTTCTTCATATTTGTTAATGATTATAACCTCCAAGATTTGTTTTTTTTGGGGGCGTGAAAAAGACGTACCTATCTTTTCAGACTAATTCTGGTTTTAGTTCCGTTAACCCGTTGAGCTGAGCTGAGCTGAGCTGTACTTGACGAGATCATGTCGTGGTGATATTGGGCATCTTTTGCTGCTCTTCTTCATTATTCAGTATCTACGTGCTGTGATCCCCTTGGTTGAAGTCTCTATCGCAAGTAGCATGAACAATGAATCAGAACCTCGCGACCTCGAGAAGAGAGCTCCCGTTCCATCATCAACTTTCAGTCAATATGCCAGCATTGTTTAAATGTCAGCATTGTTTAATCTGTCACTTTGCTCGAAGGGGAGAGGACCATGGAGCAGGGAGCTCAATTGGCTTGCGAGTCAATTGGAAAGCCCGAACCTCAATTTCCTAGTGATCGGACTGTTCTTCACACTAAATTTAGCGGATGCAGATCGGATGCTGTGATTCCAGAATTCCCACATGGGAATGGAGCTGGAAAAGTCAGAGCACTAGGCTCCCCGTCAGAATCGTAGTTGGTAAGCCTTCATCTGTTGGCATCTAGGGTGTAATCCGGATGATCCTGGGCCTTCAATAGCTGTACTATTCCAGAAACCAAAGCATCTGGGATCCTCTACGTTTGGTTGCAAATTCTGATGGTTTCCAGGCGTATGGAGTGTAGGTTGTGCCTGAGCCTATACCTGCCTGAGATCATTTATTAAACTTTTCGATAAAGGGTTGTCACGTATATGATTGATTGCAGATATGGATCAACTGGATCTTGGCACATTTTTGTCATAAATAGTTGCTCTTCATTCACTGTCGGTTTCTAATTCATATTGAACTCCTAAGCTTGACTCTCGAGTGGCTCAATCCCTCCCTAACAGCATCTGAAAAATATGCTTTCCCATAGGCTACGATCCATCTGAAACTCTCGCATGTTCATGTTACTGAATTGGTTGACCATCGATCATACCATGCTCAAAATAAGGCATTTGTTGAATTCACGTTGTTATTAGCACCAGTTATTCCCGTAAATAAACTTGTTGCAGCTATTGATTACTCTAGTTGATTACATCCTTTTCCAGTAATGTTTTCTTGTTGAACTATGTAAACTTGCCGTAGAAACTACCAGATATGAAGAAAAAAGACCAGAAACATTCTAGGGAAAAAAGAGAAAATAGAAAGTTTCCGATGCTGGCACTCGAACCCACTTGGGTATCCATGTGAGATATGAGTGAGTGTGCTGAAAATACCAAGACGCATTTTTATTATGAGCCGCAATCGGTCATTGTCTAACCTTATTATGGCATGCACCACGAGAGATGTAGATAAGAAGGCAGATCTTTGAAGACAGCAAATGATATTGAACACGCCATGTTGATCACGTAAAGGGTACTGACTTCGCAGCAAAGATGCAGGCAGATGTATAATCATGCAACTCCACCAGATCAAGTCGGGTGAATCAAGAGCTGTTGACTTTCTCGTATACATGAAGCAGCAGGGCGTTATTTCAGTTATTGAGTCTTCTGCAATCTGCATCCGTGAAGATAAATGGACTAATGTATCTTGTGCAGCAATAAATTTAAATACAGGTTCAATTGCATACCAACAGATTAAACTGTTGGGAAGAACCTGGAAACAAATCGCAGGAATTTAAGAAAAATGAGGAAAAACCTGCACTTACGGGGTTGAGTTTGACATTCGCCCTGAAAGCATTTGACTGACTTGGAGGCCCCGACTAAAAGTTGTATTGAACAGAATTCTTATCTGCATTGAGTGAAATCCTGGGAGCCACGAGAGTATAGCCACAGGTGCCATAATAATGACGCCAAACAACAGATCATACAGCCGAGCCAGGGAAACAACAGTACTCCACAGAAAAGTTCTCTCCAGGAGGGGCTTGAGAACTTGGGCTATCAAAACCAAGCTCCATCCTGTGGGAACTACCGACAGCAGAAAGAAGAATAAATAACCGAATGTGATATTCATGAACAGATGCAAGGTGATTATACCCAAAATTGACATTGTGATAACAAAAGACTTAAGGAGCCGATAGTACATGTGCCTTTTCATGGCATATCTTTTGTGCGCTTGGGAGATTAATATATGCACAGCAAAAGCTCCAGCAACAAATACCCATGATAGCAAGTACACTGTGAAGCTTGTCTTTCCCGAAGTTACATTGAGCTGGTATACTAACCCGTACTGGAAAAAGAAGAAGCGTGAGCCCAAGATTATCTCTAGCAACTGGCCACAGAAGCCTGTTTTCCTCAGATGATTCTGCTCTTCATACCACCATCTTTCCCAGCTTTCTTCAGCCTTTGANAATGACGACAGCAAGGGGGAGGAGGAGAAGAAAAGAAGTGGACTGGCTGATGGGCCGACTTAATGGGTGGCTCTCCTCGGGCCCAAGCCCGTGGGCTCACACCACCTCACAAATTCGTCAAAGTCATTAACAGTCTTGAACCAATCAAAGCCAGAAGGGTTGAAGATAAAAGGTGAAAATGTCCATGAGAAGACTAGGAACCAGCCTAAGATGCTCGTGTCTATGAAAATGAATGTACCAGTTGCCAAAGGGCTGAAGAGAGAGTAAATCGTAAGCACCAGTGCCAGCTCAATAGCCTTTATGAAGTGACTTCGAGCGTATAGTCTGTAGTTACCGGCAAAACTCTCATGCATCACAACAAACCCACGGCCAGTTTCCTGGTACTTAGCACCCCCATGAAGAATCGTTCGTCCAAAGAAGTGGGCTCGAGTTCCCATGGAGAATGTATAGAAAATAGAGGAGAGCTGCAACTGTGAGATTATAAAGTCCCAGATAGCCGAAAAGATTCCATATTCAACAGAACCATCAACAATCATTGGGAGGCCAGTCATCAGCACTAGTTGCACCAATTGTATTTCTAAGACTCTACTAACAACATTGCTGTCCAAACCCATTCGGAATTCCTCGGCACCACTAAGAGCCATATACATATTTCCCCAAAATAATGCATACATAGTCCAGATCACTATAATGTTGTTGAAATAGAACCCCACAGTGGAATGGTAAACGGAAAGCATCCTGAAAAAGTCCAGTCTATGACCTAATCGATATACATCTCGGCTGAGAAGTTGCTCCGCACTTCCACCTGCAATTTTAGCTTCGAACATGGATATCTGATTCAAACCGACATCCCTTCCCTTTCCTACCTGCATGTACTCATGGTGCGTAATGTTTCCTCCTCTTACCATGCAATTGAAGCCTGCAAAGATGTCCTCGCATATATTAATCACTCTAGAAGCCTTGCTCACCCCTCCTCTTGTTAAGAACCAAATCCTGTCAAAGACATCCGGATGCCCATAATGCATTCGGACCTTCAAAGGGTTTGCCAGAACACGTTGTCCTGAAGTAACAAAACCCGTTTCTTGCACAGACATGAACCAAGCTAGCGATGAAGTCGAAGCAGTAAATATGTGTTCCCTTATACCAAGTATAGTTGGGTTCCTGATACCATAACGAGTATCGAATTCTTCCAATAAATTTCCAATCTTGAGAGCCTCCTCAAAATAGTTGTCTTGGTTCATATCGATTGTTTGGACTCCATCCCCCCGTGTGAAAATGATCGCGTGGTTTTGGTTCTCGGGCTTCCCCTCCCCGAGCTTGAATGGACCTGGCAACTTGATTCTGTAGACTTCTACTTCCTTTTGCAGTGCCTGATCGTACCTAGTGAGAACAGAGTAATGCTCGTCTTTATCCTTGACTTCATCGACATATGCTACAAGAAGGGCATTATATTTTTCCATCAAATACTGTATGTCATCCGCACGAGGATCCCTTTTTTCCTTGTCCTCTCCATAGTTCTGGCAGGTCACCAGAAATGTGAACTTCATCCTCGCAATATCTTGGCAACGGTGTCCAATAAAAACATTTTCTGCAAGCGGTTCTTCTTGTCCTTCAGTAGACCCAATTAATGATTGAGATTCGAGAAAACTCAAGAACTGTATAGCACGATGATAATACATCATACCCCTCACAGTGCGGGCAAGAGTTTGACCTCTGTATGACGCCCAGAGCCTGAGGTCGCTCAGTTTTGTGGTCCATATCTCGCTATCATCCACCATTCCTTCTCGCCGCATCCTCTCCATAAAATTTTTCCAGTCATCATCATATACTGTCTGCAGATAATACAAGATGCTGATCCCATCTTCGTTCTTACTTTTAAGCTCTTCTTCGCTGTAGAGCACACTTTCTTTATAGTAAGGGGTCAGAACACTGAAAGCCTTCATTTTCTCTACTGGACGAGCCTTTGGGATGCCCATAAACAAAGAATTGCAGAAGAAGATGATTCTGCGTCTCGCTTCATCATTCACTGGGATATTTTCCAATAAATCATGAGTTGTTAGAATCATATGTAGCCGTCGGATTTGCCAGGCAAAAGTCACATCACTGGGATCAGGCAAGTCAACCGCATTATGAAAGAGCAGGCTATTGCCGCATTGTTGAGGCAACATATCTCTTCTCAGCTCTTGGGTGTCTATCCCTTCCCTCATAAATTCATGAACAAATATGCCATAAAGGTCCTGCAAAGAATTGACGACTTGATTGAGATCTCTCTCAGCTTTGGTCAATGATTCAACAACTCTGATTAGCGCAGCATAGATCCGTGGAAGCTTTCCCATATTAAATACTTTGGTAAACTTGCCAAGTGCAAGATAAGATTCAATATTTTGATAGCATGATTTGACAGTGGAATGCTCTTCGGTTTGAGGATCAATGATCTTCTCCATCAACAAGTGCTTTACATGGGCATAAGCTTCAACAATTGCACATCTGGTGAGCTCATCCTTGAAAATCTCATGGTGAACCCTCTTGTCTGGAGCATCTACAATGTTTTGGATCTGGCGCATGGCCAAAAGGATATTGTTACGGAGGAGAAAACAAGGCCACATTACCACACTCACCTTCCAAGAATCCAATGGGAACACCAGCAACTCAACCTCATAATCAGATATGATGTCTTCCTCCCTGAAAGCGGTGACTATCTCATTCCACATCAGAGCGAACTTTCTCACCATGACGTGGTCAGATCCAAGCTTCACAAATTGGGGGGTAGTCCAGTTTCTCAAATTGAACCACTGACTTTTTTCAGTATCGTGTGACAAGCACTCCTTTGGCATGAAGTTAAATTTGTATAGAACTTCCCAAGTGAACTGCTCAAATCTATGCTTCAGCTGCCTAATGTTCTGAATCACACCTAATCTCGAGAAAAGTCCTACAGCCACCCCAACCAAGAAACTGCAGAGAGTGTACCAGATCTGCAAATCCATCAGATAAATCAGAACTACAGGAAACCACAGCAATCCAATAGTGAGGCCAGTACTTTTTGTGAAAGCATCATGCCATCGGTAACTGGCATGATAGAAGTTCAATAATTCCTTTGTGGGCTTGATCATGGGCTGAATCTGTACGAAGTAGGTGAAAGAAAATTTTACCGACAAAATGATTCCCCAGAACACAGAATACTTCATATAATCAAACAGGCTTTCCCTTAGGCGACATCCTACATAACTCTGATTCGTCAACAGACCACATATACTGTGATTTTTCTTAATGAAGAAGTTAAAATTCATGGGCATAATAGACGAGGCAAATGGTAAAAGCTTGAGAAGAAGAAAAGGGAGTGCCATCATAAGGAATTTTCTTTCTTGCTTACTAGCTTCAGGAGGCCAGCTTCCATCCTCCCACTTCTTCAACCAAATCTGAACGTAGAACCACCCTAAAGCGATAGCCCATGACCCTGAGATGAGGTTATTTACAATCATTCTCATGCCAAGTGACAAGGTCTCCCTCCTGAGCAGACTATACTGCATCAGCAAATCAAGCATTGACCTGAAGAACTCCATACTGCTCCACGTGACTAGAAGTGACAGAAGCTGAACGTTCACCTCACGTTTAGGCAGTGCCTGCCATGGATAATTATAGTCTTCCTCCCAACACAAGATGATAGCCCCCTGGAGAAACAGGATTAGCATCAGCCACAGCCTGTAAAAGCTCCTAAAGACATTCCAAAACGACCTTCGTTCCACGAACCCAGTCTTGCCTTCACCTTTGAAAAATTCACTCTCCAGATTTAATGGCCAGCTGAGTTCTTTGAAGCACCTTCTGCTCCAAAAATACTCATTAAAGTCGTCGTAGTTTCTCCACTTACTGTAAGGGGCAGCCCCATTCTGACTCTTTCCGAACTCAGAACGGATGGTCTCGTAGATGGGCTTCACCACACAGTTCAGGAACGCATTTTGCCCTGAATAATCAGGCACCGCGTCTAAGTGCCCACCCTGGATTCTGTTCAAATCCATTGCCATGTGATGGAATATATAGCATAGGCACTCAGGTAAAAAACGTACATTAGCGGATTCCCCCCAGACGAAGAGATAGAGAGAAATGTACAGAAGTTCCTGGCGCATGACCAGGTCGCAGTCATCAGAGCTCACAATTATCTGAACACTTGACCTCACACCTAAATAGAAGCACCATTTCTCGTAATTCTCCAGCAACTTCTCACGAAAACTGCGCACGACATTCTGATCAAGTATATTGGTGCTGCTGTTGAGTAGGCGCATGTGAAGGTTGGTGAGATGAACGACGAGGTGCTCCCGCTGATTCCGGACGTTGTCTTCTTGGAACCCAAAGACGTGGCCGAGCCAGTCCAGGAGGTCACAGTGAGGTCCCTGCGAGACGGTAGAGGGCACAGGCAGCTCGCGCCAGACTCTGGCCAGTCTCATCAGCTCGTCGAGAGCTGGCCGAAACCGAGCTGACTGCAGGAAGAGCTGCTGGATGTTGACGGTGCTAGTGCCCATAGGTGGGACTAAGCTGTAGACCCTCTGATTCCTGGAGGTTAAAGACAACGGCAGACTGTCACTGAATATAAGTAATGTCGAGCAACTTACTGTAGCTGAGCGCTCTCAATTTGCCATGTTAGACCGGATTTCTGAGACCACTTAGAAGGATCCCCGACTGGACTCCTCTCCGCTTTTCTTCCGGGTGGAGTTTCCTGAACAGGAGCAGTTGAGAGAGGGACTGAAACTTCAGTATTAAGTATCAACAGGAATAGTACTATAATCAGGAAAAGAAATTGAAATATTGACTTAGGAGTCAACGGTGGAAATCTTCTCCCCAGGAACAAAAAGTCAAAGAAAGGGGGATAGCATATGTTTTCACATATAGGACACGCGTACATTGATCATAGATACAATACATCAGATGATAATTCCCTTTTTCATATATAAATTGAGTTGGTCAATTTTGACGCATGTGAAGCCTCCTAGCGCTTCAATACTTAAGGAAGAAGCAGTTCTAAGCTGGATCTATTGACTACACAGGAGATAGTCTGATAAGAATCGTAAGGTCATCCTTGACTCCAACTGGGGCTTGTGAACTGTCTTTCAATCCACCGAGCAGCACGACGTCGAAAGTATTCGCCTGCCATGCAGATTAAGATGACTCTTCATGAGCCGTTTGTGTTTCGCATTAGAACTTACTATGTCGTAAAGTCGAACACTGAAAGAAAGTGTGACAGTTGAACACAATAATTGTATTAAGCGGTCCAGTGATAGATCAAACCGACCCAATTCTGTTCCGCAGGATTGGCCATCATCATGACAATATCCAAACACCCTTACCTATTTCATCATACAATTGCATCTTCATATACATACATGGTCCGATATACATGCATATTAAGTGATAGTCAATTATATGTATTCTTTTACGATGAAAAAAAAATACTCACAGACACGATTTGGTCCAATCTTCCACAGCAAAGTTTCACCTTCCAGCATTCCTATTAAAATATACACACCACATCGATTCACCTACTAACAACAACTAACCTTAAAGCATAGCCTGCTAAAGTCCGTAGTCATGGAACTATCCGATATAAATTCCAGTAACATTTTAAGAGGGGGAAACTTGGTTATGATTACCCATTAGTTCTATATTATCCATGATTCATAAACTCCAATAGTAATCTGAAATGCAGAATCCCAAGTCTCATGCAACTCAATGAAACTTTGTTCAATGTCTCACATTCTACCAAATCTAACAACATATCAATTCCTTTCAGCCCTGTCAGACACGCTTGGAGGAATTTAGAGCCAAAGAAGAAGAAGAAGAAGAGACACGCTTGGAGGAAAATTTTATGTATGCTTGCTCACCCTCGGGCAAGATTTACAAGTCTTCGTCTGTTCCATTCTGTGCTGCTTAGCGGGCTTGAGATTGGTGCCACTGATTGAATTCTTGTAGTATGAGAATGAGAGCTTCAGACGTTTGGAAATTTGCAATTTTGAATCTTTTTCGCAGGAGACAAGTGGGATTTGTGGCTTCTCGCTTCACTTCGATGGGGAAGTGAATTAGAGCTGTCCCTCTTGATCTCCCTTGATGAATGGCATCTAAATTACCACGGAAGTTCTGTTCCATGTAACATTGTTAAATTGCTCTTTAAGATTGTACCAAAGTCATATCGAGTCTATATTCGCAATTGTTATGACGGCAATCAGCATTAATGCTCGAAGTCCTAACTTTAGTTTTTGCTGGAATGCTGATGCTAAATGCTTCACAGAATGTTCTAATACTCAAGAGCTTAACAGCTTGTCTTGTCACTTTTTTCATCCGGAAAAGAGTTATCTTCTATTGAGTCATATGATATTATGTGCTCCCAACCGTCTGGCTCGTTTGTTGATTGCTGAATATCATCTGTTTCTTGCAAAATAGAAAGAAAAAAATTCCGTAAAAATAATTATTTGTCTTGATTTTTCAGCTGCCTTCATTTTATCCTTCTAATTAGGCAGACGGCTCAAATGTTTTGATGACCACTGGGAGAAATTATCTATTCTCTGACTCGTAGGAGAGCTCCTAATGGTCAAGCGACATTGTTTTAACACGATGATTTGATAAAGATGTATAGAGCCTGTTTTGAGTGCACATATGTACCTCTCCAGCTTAGCAATAGCTGGACAAATAGAATCATGACCGAACAATTCCAAGAAAGCTGCTGACAGTTAAGAACTAAAGAAGATGCAACAACTTTTTCAGAAGTTGTTTATGATCACTTATTCTATTGCAAAGATGGTGTCTTGTTAAGGATAGCAAAATTCACCAGAGAACAGCTTGGAGATTGTTTTCTTGTTTGTTTAACATAGAACCTTGCTAATAAAACAAAATTGAAGGGAATTTCTGCATGAGATTGGGAAGATTTGCTCTACGGACTATCAAGAGAAGAACTTACTACATCATATGGTTGGGGAATAAGACTGCTCAACTATGACGAGCAACGCAGGAAGTGCCTCCTCATTGACAGATCACTCAAACTATTCCACTTAACTCCTTTACCGGATATCTAAGCCTCATTCACCATACACAAATTTCCTGGCAAAAACATCCAACAGACCACAAAAACTGACAAAGAATTCAACAGCATCCCACAACGGGTGATTTAGAAAGAGGATTCTATCTGTTTTCCTAGATGAAGTGTGCGAGTGTAGCACAAAAAGTAAGATAGCTAAACTATATTTAAAGCAGCTTCACAAAATATTGTCTCCGAAAGTACAGCACATATGCGGGAACCTGCAATCACCCCAGTAAATGGAATAGCAGTGCTATAAAGGAACCTGCAATCACCCAAGTAGCACGAGTCATCAACTTCTGAGCATCACTTTCGTTGTCTGAATACTTGGAAGATGTAGCAGCAGGTGGGACAGCAGTCACCGCACTGCAATCAAGACCTTCCTTCCCTTCTTTGCATTCATTGGCAAAGAGACCAGGAGGATATTTGCCATAGAGGTTGATGTAGCTGAACATGGTCGAGGCACAATCAGTTGTGAGGTCATTGATCTGATCAGCAAAAGGGCAAGCGAATTGCTTGAAAGCTGCACAACAGAGATTTGCCGGGTATTGGGGTCCTTTGCACTGGCTCGTCAGGATTGTGTAATTCTGGTTTTCGAAATCTACACTGCAACCTTCATATTAAAAAAAAAAAAACATTTTCATGAAACTGTTCTGTGTAAATGCATAAACAAGGAAATATGAAGTTCTCACAGTGCCATCAATTTACCAGATCCACTAAGCAATGAACCAATGGTTAGATCACTTAAAATAAGAAACAAATGCAAGAAGGAGAAATATGCTTATACAATGAAGTAAGAATCGGATCTCCTGGAAAACATTGACTTCTCTGTTGTATCTGATTTGCTATTATGACAGAGGGATCAGGTGCACAATCTTATTGCCCTATACACATAAATCCCATGATCTCTGATAGATGAGCAAATTGATATAAGAATGTCCTGATTGGCTCCATTAATTTCTAGTCAGGTGCTTTTAAGTGATCCAGATCAGAACATTAACTTCCAGTAGTTTTTTCTCAGAAGCAAACCAAGCTTATTAGCACCTAACAAAGATAAGTTCATTAAAGTGTACGCAATCCAGCTTATCAATGCATATTAATAATCACATTGTAATTGTACGATATTCTAAGCATATGAGTCTACAGTCAATTGTACTTCCATTATATCATGAACATATACAAGGCCGAATATTCCAAAACTAACAATAATAAAAAATGTTCAACCAAACTGTATTCCTGGTTAGGTTCCATTCATGTAGGCCAACTCCAGGAATGACGAAGGTGCCAATATTCAATTCCAATCCATCCCATAATAAGAAATCTAAAGGGACAGATGTTCTTGTATCAAACTAGCCATCATAGCCTTTACATTCCCAAATAACCACCCAAAGGAGTCATAATTTTGCCATATTCGCAAACAAAATCACAACGTTTTGCTTCAAATTGAACACAATTCCAAGCAATAGCATCGGAAGGAAGGGGCATACACAAGCTATGATTTGCCTCAACTGTTTGTCCCTTACATTCAGCTTTCCTTAAGTTAGGTTCCGCTAGTTCATGAATTTTCAAACCTTCTTTTGGATCAATGCCACTACCCTTTTGGCATCCTTCACTAAAGTAGTGATCTTATTATTGCCCATTCTAGCAAGTCCATCCATCAGAGCCATTGCTCACCGTTAGCTGTTGAGGCCTATTCTCTAAATACCAATGACAATGTGCGGTTATTTGGTAATATACCAATTTGTCCACTATAAGTAGGTAAATTAATTTATTTTCCTTCTGAGTTACGCTAAATTCTTCTCAAGAAATCTGAGCTCCTGGATAGTGAATTAGGCATAAAAATCATAAAGCGATAAATGCAAGCAGGACAGCAACTAAAACAAAGGAAAAAATGTTGCTCACTCTTTTTAGTCTGAAGAAGGGCACGGCCGGGACCTCCCTTGGATTCGAAGATACCATCTGAATATAGACACACAGAAATGGAAATATTGAATTATATATCAACTAAGCAAGAACACACGAAACAAGAAGGAATCATCTTTTCCGATATGTGCAAATGAACCCTGATCAATGTCAATGAAAGAAGAAAGGCGATACCGGAAAGGGAAACGGAAGAAGAAGCCGCCATGCCCAAGAAGCAGAAGAGAAGGATGCAATTGAAAAAGGGTGAAGAAATAAACGCCATCTTCGTCTTCTGGGTTTCTTGGGAGGTCGACCTTTCTATCTTTTCACGATCAATCGATCTCCAACAACGAATTTTGATCCCGACCCCTTTCTTGTACGGGTTCTCCCTAATTTTAGTGCTGAGAGAGACGGGCTGGAGAGACGGAGCAATGAGGGAAGCGCGTTCAGGGGTGAGCTGTCTCCAGAACGCCATGGACAATAGTCAATGCTTGTGTTGACCTGTCGTATTCGAATACTGCCTTGTCTGAATGGTCAGGCTTCTTCTTCTTTTTTTTCCAGCAACTGTCAGTAAAATTAATTTCTGTTGACTATTGCTCCATAGGAGTGAATCTCAAATCCTTTCAGATAGAAAGTTTAAGATAATTTATGAGAAAAAAAGGAGAAAGTTTCAGATTATTTCACTTCTCAATTGCCAATTAAATTAATCCATGAAACAATAATTATGGCAATTAAGCACGTGCAGGTGATTTTCCGAACACACATGATGGGAAACAGAAAATGCCATAAGGATCGCCATACGTAAAGAAGCTAGAAACTACCATTTCTATGGCAGGTCGGTTGATGTTCTCATTTGTTAAGAGCACCCAGAATCTGATTAGCAGAGACACTAAGTGTAAAAGGTCTCTGCATGCTTCCCCTTATCTTCAAGTGTGGTGGAGAACTCCTGCGAAGGGGTTTTCCCTCCAAAAGAGGATTGAGCAAAATCTGAACATTTCAAGGACAAAGAGCAGCTCTACTGACAAGATTTCCCCGGATATACACTGTCATACTTCCCCCTTGAAGATGAGTGCAATGGCATGCCCAGAAAAGAAGAAGAAGAGAGTAGTTATGCAGTTCACCGAACTTCACACAAGCTGTTCTAGGTAGGAGAAACAGAGTTAATGACAATAACGATTAGAAAAGAAGAAGAAGAAGAAGATACAGCAAAAGTGCAACTGATGAAAGGACAGTTATTTTTCAGGTTTACTCTTCGGTGGTGTTCTTCGCAGCTGACCCAGCAACCCATGATCGAACTGGTTAGCTCATAACACGGAACAATGATTCCTGATGGACCTTCCAGAGTTCTAACACGTACGTCGAGGAGTCAGTACTCCTGATAATACCAGAAAAGGCAACTTCGGCCCACCGTCCTACACTGACACTTTTTTTTTTTTTTTAAGATTTCATATATTCAGATTTATAATATAATATTTTATTTATAAAATGGAGACGATAAGTAAGGATAGGGGGTAATGGAGGATGAACCAATAGAGAGGATGGTTACATAACCAACATTATCATGCCCATGCAATTCATTAAAGTTGATCAAATAGAGCACACACAGCAAATCATTTCACTTTGTAAATTGTAATTCTCACTTAATGAGGCTAATGACACGTTTGCCGTTAAATTTATTTATTTTTAATATACATCAACACATATTAAGATTAAATGAATTAAAAAAAATTCCCATTTCATGTAACACTCTAAAATTATACACTTTTACTTATCAACTTTGAATATTAGCTAAAATTTTTGTAATTCTGATATATATCTCTACGTATTTGGTTGATTTCGTGATTATAATCTCAAACAGGCTGGTCGGCCATGTGAACTATCCTCTGCCTTCATCAATCATATCTACACATACACAGCATATACGTACGACCTGCCTCCAATCTAAAAAGGACAAAGCTTTCCTCCCTTTTAATTTTTAATGCGTAAACAATTAAATTAATTATAATATAATTCGTCGCCATCTTCCACAGTGTCCATCGCAGGGGAAAAATGATCCCGTCTCTCTCTCTCTATATACGAACGAACGATACTCTGTATCTGTATCATCGACACTTATCTCTCTCTCTCTCTCTCTCTCTCTGCTTGTGTAACGTTTCGCGCTACATTATCTCACTGTGTCTGTACTGATTAAAAATATATGTGTGCCTGTTTCTTCAGAATTACTCTCGGCCGCTGTTTCTCTTGCCCGTTGGAGCTCTGTCCTCGAAGCTTCTGTTAAAAAGAACCAACAAACACCCACCCTCGATTCCCTGGTACGTGCTGTCTCCGTGGTTTTTGAGATTTGGATAATTGGGATTCTACGCGAGATTCTCCGCAACTTCGAGTTTCGTCCGATTTGGCTTTTGAGTTTCAGCAAGTTGCTGGCCTCCGTTTCTCTTCTTGATGGAGCTCAAGTCTTTTCTGCTGAGTTCCTAGGCCTAGCAAAGCCAGGCGCGCTCTTTTCCATCTAAAAATCTTATCTTTCTATCTGTTTCCGCTGCATCTCGTTTTGTTGGCCTTTCTCCTCTCCTCTGGTTGTAGGCTTTGGCTCCTTAATCTGTATCTGGTTTTTTTCTTCCAAGTTCCCTCCTCTCTGCTGCCGTGGTTGTCTTCTTAAGTGATCGATTTGTTTTTGTTGATATTATTTTGATGGAAATGCCCTGTTTATGCAACTTGATAGTTTCTCGATTGTCATATGTTGCTTTAGGAAGTAGGCTTGTTGTGCAGCAGAAACTCATGTTCTCTCGTTTTTGTTAGATTGGTAGCTCAGGAATCGGAGAAATTTGTATCCATAAATCAGTTGGCTCAATCGAGTTTGTTCGTTCAAATGTCCACCTATTCCAGTTGGTCATGCTTCTAGAGAATTGGGAAATAGATGGTTTTGACTCTTAATGTAATCTGCAAAATCTTTTCGTGTGTCATGAACATGAAATGTTTCTTAAATGGCAAGGCCTTTGAGATTCCGGATCACTTGTTGAAGAGTCACACTCTTTGGATTCTGGTATCTTGAATTGAACAATGCTTTGAATGACTTTGATAAGTCAGAAATTTCGCACTTAGCCTACTTAGGCCCATCTGACCATGTTCATTTTCATGCTATTCAGGAAAGGAAAGGAAACCCGTAAGTATATGATGGCGCTGGAGCAACATACTGAAGAAGTAGTTGCCTGGAATTTCTCTGACATCACGAGCAAGTCGCAGTTAAGCAACTGGAAATCTGTCTCGGCTGCTGTTACTGAGTCAGAAGATTCCCAATCGGTCAGTTTCAAGTGCAATATCTGCCTGGAAACGGTTCAAGATCCCGTGGTCACCTTCTGTGGCCACCTCTACTGCTGGCCCTGCATCTACAAGTGGCTGGAAGTCCAAGGAGCTTCCTCTGAGACTGAAGAGCCCCAGCCTCAGCAGTGTCCTGTCTGCAAATCTGAGGTCTGCACCTCTGCTTTGGTCCCATTGTATGGACAGGGCAGAACCTCCAAAACTTCCAAGTGCAAGGAGCATGCCAAACATCTTGGGATCGAGATACCACGTAGGCCATTGGGGATGGTGTGCTGCTCTGATTCCATGAGACCACCAACTCCTATGTCTTACAGTCCCCACGGTCTACAGTCGCAGAGTTACAGCCAAATCCATTCACCTCAGATGCAGCCCACTATTCACCGTCCCAATCACCTCAGTGTGCACAGCTCGTCTCCCACAATCGGTCTTGGAGGCACAGCAGCAAGCGTGCTCGATCCGTTGGTGGGGATGATTGGAGAGATGGCCCTTGAGAGGATGTCCGGAAGTTCTGGGACGAGTTTCCAAGGCTACTCAAACTCCTACCATCTCACGGAGAGCTCCAGCCCGAGGCTGAGGAGGCACATGGTGCAGGCGGACAAGTCACTAAGCAGAATATGCTTCTTCCTCATCTGCTGCATGTTCCTATGTTTACTTCTATTCTGAGCTTACAGCTTGTCTCTACTTCACTTTGTGTTATGACGAAACGCAAGAAGTGCTGCAACAGACAGAATGTATCCGTTAGAGATGCGGTGTTCGGCCCGCTACAATACGTACTTATAGAAGAGTTGTATTTCCTGCTCTCTAGGAATAGCCGAAAGAACACGGGTGGGATCTCTGCTACTATACTTCTGCTGCTACTAGGACAAATATTTCCCAATTCCGTCTTTATTTGAGTACTTTCATAATCTCGTAGCGTACTTCTTCATATTCTGAATGATCCGAGCATTCATCTGTCAGACGGAAACGATCAACTTCCTGGTTGGCAAACAGTTCTCCAATCACATGAGTGTGTGGTTCCCAGATATTATTTGGTTTCCACCCAATAAGAGAGGACTGTGATTGCGACATCCACTTAGAAGAGTTAGAGTAGTATGAGCTTAGAAGCACATATGCATGTCATAGAAAGGGCTCATTGCAATTCATTCTGGATCAAGAAGTCCTCAGTTTGTACAACGTTGGCCGTATCTTGAGATATTGAACTTGAGTTTGAATTAGTTGTATGGATCTTCTTCATCGGAAGTGAATTGGATGTCCCAATCAAGAGTAAGTAATAGCCATGACTTAAGGGTTCCCAAAATGTCATTTCCCCCCTTTTTTTGGCTTTAAGATTTAGACTTCTCCTGTCTTTTTTCAATCGGTCCACCGACCGAATCTTCCAAAAAGTTAGCAAAAAAGATAAATTCTTTTAAGATTAAGTTAATAGATTAACAGAGTTTGATCGAGTGCATTATGCTCAATAATAATACCATACGGATGAATTTCACTTGAAGCTTCAACATCACTTACAGAACTACTTGGAATCACTGGGACCGATAGCACGGTCAAAGTTGAGCAGCTTTAAAGAAACCAATACAGGAGATCGGCGAATGAATGGCTTCATTCCAGTGATGAGATCAATGCAAGCCACCAACCAGAACCTTTCTTTTTCCTTCTGCATTATGTTGAAGATGGAATCCGGTTAAGCAACTCTCCAGGGCATCTGGGCTCTTCATACATGCTTTTCGAGCCTCTCTAGCCATGAGTCTGAAGTCGAGACATCTGAAATTATCGGCTGAACATAACAGACTTAAAGTCACGCTCAATCAGAGTCATCAACTCTCTGGGACCCGGGGTGAACAATGGAAAATGGGGAGAGACTCCATCCAAACTCGGTAATAAGCAATTTCCAGCAAACTATTTCATAGAAAATTCCTGATCTCTGAAGTTTCATCCATATCGACAAAAAAGCTGATGAACAGAAAAAAAAAAGGATGTTTCCTGCATTTCTTATTCAGTAAGGTACTGACATGCAGGGATAAATAAGATTGTTGGCTACGAGTAGCATAAATCAGAGAAGATACCCCCATCCGATCTTGTTTTCTCCTATAATTTTAACTTTCTGATTCTTTTCCGCTGTCAATTCAAAGTAAAAGGTGAAATTTACAAGTGGTGATACCACAGGGTCAGACAAGGAAATTTTGTCCCGCTCCTTGTCATCTCTGTAAGCGCTGATAGCGGTGCCTAGGCAAATCAAATCTCGTAACTGCAGAGCCCTGCTTAGTGCTCACCATTTTTTTTTTTCAACTTATTGCTCTTAGCTTCATTCTTCTTCCTAGATCTCCCCTTTGTCTGTGGAGCAGACAAGCATCTTATTGCCATTTCAAATTCACAGGGAAGTATCCAGTGGATACAGCAAGACGCATGATAGACACGAAATACCTGCATGTCACAAAACCAAGTTCAAAGACATTTACCAGAGAACATGACTGGTGGACGTAAATGAACAAAATACCCTGCACTCAAGGCTAGAGCAGATGCTGAAAAGAAGCTTCATCCCATTAGAATTCCAATTGCTGCATGATATTCTCTCAATCTTTAGGTTCATGAGCGTAGCCACATCATTTCCTGGAGGCATCTTCCATCAGCAGACATTGCATATTCTTTCTGCTGCTACACACTGCCGCTGCCTCAAATCTCTCACCTAAAGCTAATTGCGGAGTGCAGGATCTGCTCATCACATCTGTCCAGATTTATTCTTGATGAAGAAGAAACACAGGAGAAAGCAGAAGCCTCCCCAGATGAGTCATCCTGATGATAGCAAACTCATGCTTCACAACATCCACTGGATCAGCACCAAGGCTCTTTTTCCCTAACAACTTTCACCATACTCTACAAACACTACTCAAAGTATCATCTTTCTCCAGATACATGGCAGCGATTTTTCCAACATCCATGAACCTCACCAGTAAATCAGACATCTCAGCCTTTACCGGAACATTCGGCACCAGGAAATCATAGTTTCCTCCAGTGGCAATGAAAGCAGCATCAGGTGCGTCAAGCCTCTGACTAAGCTGTTTGATTCCCATATTCAACCATGGCAATACTTTTTCTTTTGTGGAGCCCCAGCAGCCTAAGACTGATGCCTTTACCCTTCATAGATTATCATCATTGGCAGAATTATCAAAGAAGAGAGCACCATCACTAAAAGGCCACAGGTTGATTTGGGTCTTAAGAGATCAGCTAACCTCTCTTTGTGGAGATTTCCCTTCAAATGATCAAACAGTACAGATTCACAGAGAACAAAAGCAGATGAACTTCTTCCTAGCGCTCTCACATTGTGATTTACCGCCCTTGCCTTCTGCTCTAGCTCAGTTTATCAGCTCTACCAAATCCTAGTTCTTTCCTTTCCCTTTGATCTTCACAGCCAGGTCAGATTTCAATGTCAGATTTCCACTTACTAAATAATTGTTGTAAATATAATTTTTTTTAATGTATTGCTCAGTATTCAAACGGTCCCGTTGTCTTCTGTTCATTTGATTGGATTGAGCAGTTTGATTCAGTTTTCTAGCCCACCCTAGGCAGACAAGCGGTGAAGGTGCATTCTAATCGCTGAATGAATATTCCAGGCTAGAGAACAGTAACTGCAACCAACCAGCGAGCCCTTCAGGAATACATCTGACAAGGCATAATCCGATCCACTTTTGGCATGCTTGGAAATTGATTATACCAACCGCTGACTAATCAATTTCACTCCACGTTATCAAAAAATTAGAGACACATAACCAATCTATTGAGGTTACAAGATTTCTCCTTCGTAGACTTTGACTTCTGAACAGTGGGGGGGAAAAGCAATATGCAGTTGCCTTAACCAAGTGAATCAATTGACCAAAGGGGGAATTTTTGTGCACACAAGAACAAATCCAAATCCATATAAAGTAATCAAAGAACCATCAGAACATGTACATGATAATCTCAGGATCACTGGGAGAAATTGAAAATCAATTCATCGGAACTCTAAGAGAGAGAGAGAGAGAGAGAGAGAGAGAGAG
>CXYZ01020443.1:1221603-1235638 GCA_900006705.1 Sonneratia caseolaris
GGGGGGTGGGGGAGGGGGAGGAAGATATCAATCAGATCTTTACATCTCAGCACTACCAATCATCGCCGTCGAACAAAAACGAACAAATCGAACCACGAATTTTAAGATCGAGAGTTTCTCATGATCAGGGGAGGATCCAATTGTCGCCGTCACGTTCAGCGCTTGATGTTCTTGACCTTGCTCCATCCCTTCTTGCCGTACTCGCCCACGATCTTCACGCCCTTCTTGAAGAGAACCTTGAGCTCGTTGGCCCTATCCTTCACCTGTTGCTCGAACCCCGCCATGGAAGACTTCCCCCCCTCAGGTAAGCTTTCAGTTGAGCTTTGCTAATGCTGGGTAACCCCAACGAGAGTAGGACTGTAGTAGGAGGCTCGACGGACTCTTCCCTGTCAGGGTTCTTTATATAGGCAGTTGAGCAGATCTCGCTGATCAAGCAATGGAAATCTCCTAATTTAATGAACAAAATTTGAAACAGAATAATTTCTCAATGGGAGTCACAAGCGCTTTATTGTTGCCGAAGGAATCATCGTGGGATCCAGCGCACCATCGGACACGTGGCCCCGCACCGTGTGGGGCGCTCGTCGTGGTTGCATTATTGATCGGACGGCTCTAATTGCGGGGAATAAAAAGAGTGAATTGGACCAGAGGAGTTATGGGCTTCAACTTCGCCGGGCCCACGTGGCCCGCCGCATGTCGTTTTCTTTGAGTTAACCCATGAAGGCGAACGCAACAACGGCAACTCTGCGGTGCCCGACGACCACGTGGACCACTCGCATTTTAACGGTCAATTATCTCGTGTAAAACGACGACGTAATAGTGGAAGAAAAAGTATGAATCAGTGCCCATGCTTCCGGCGGCCGTGTCTTCGTCTTCGTCGTCGTCATCGTCTTCTTCCTCCACCTTTTCTTTTTATTTAATAAAAACATTTTCTAATAATGACGGTTAGGGGTAGAAGGAGATCCTAACTAGTCGTTGTATAATAGGCGCAGGTTCACTGACAAAAACAGTGATAGATGAAGGCTCGGGAGAAGATGGTATTATCGATCGAAAACCAGGGACAACAATGGTATCTGATTCTCCAGGTAGAATTAGCTAGCACAGCCTGGTGCAAGCATTTGAATATCCATCCAATCGATGGTCGAGAGAGATTGTGGAAACGTACAAAAGGAACTAATCATCATGGCCAACATGATGCGAGAGCTTCTAATTAATTTTGAATTCCAGAAGCTCGTGGTCTGCCACTTGCTCTGACAGTGGAGGAGGATGACTGACACGTAGATTCTCAAATAAAGAAAAGATCCGAGGAAATCCATTTTATTTTAGATAAAAAGGAATGGTGTGAAAAATGGGTACAATAGTGACAAGGATAACTTATTACAATCTTGTCCATAAAAATTAAATTTTTTTAAAAAAATTTTAAGTTAAGAGTGTTAATCCCTTTTTTTTTTATAGGAAAAGAAAATCTATTTATCTCAGCAGTATTGCCTTCTGTCGTCCTTCATAATAGTAAAACGTTCAAAATCTTCACATTATGAGACAGGCTTTTCTGAGCTGGAATGGTCCTGTCCTGGGCCCCCACTCTGTCCCCGCTGTAAATTCTTCGACATTGTTGTTGGTGGACGGTAACTTATGAACCGGCCCGCGTAGGCAGATGAAAAACTGTTGTCATTACCAGTTTTATTGACGGTATTAATATTTTATATTATTATTTATTTCCTTTTTCTAATTAAGTAAAAAACTACCATTTTAGATTTTATTCGACTATTGAGTTCGATCTAGCTGGCCCAACCCGATAACAGTTCGGCCCGATAGTGCTCAGTCTGGGCATGGTATTATCGAGGACAAAAACTGGGCGGTGTGTGGCACAAACTCACCTCCACCTGCCTTATCAACTAGGAAAACTGGCAATAGACCTAATAGCGAAAGCCAATCCCAAAATAGCATTTGTACGTTTTCAAGAGAATCCACACAACCTGGTTCTTGTGACAACAGAATCGATTCGAGTCTCAGTACACATACATCCTTCTCATCTACTCAGTTCCAACGCATGTCGTTTAGGCCAGTCCAACGAGTTTCTCACTGATCTCCCACAACTTGCGCGCCTTCTCGGCATCACTGGCTTCTTTGGAGAGCTGGTTCTCGAAGGAGGAAGAGTTCTTGTTCCAGCTCCAGTAAACCCCAGACTTCCCCAAGCTTGGATCACTCACTACCTGAATAACATCACAGGGATTGAAATTTTCCCTAGGCAAGTGCAGAACTGTACGATCATGTTATTGATTCGTTCACTAACCTGTGCAAGTCTCTTGCCAGCTTCTTCCTCAGAAACATAGCCTTTGGTTATGTACTTCTGGAAAGGCGGAAAGAGGAGCCTGAACAGGGGAATGTGTTCACGGAACAGTCCTGTTGTGGCGATGCAGCCTGGGTAGAGAGATGCGAAGGTGATCCCAGTCTCCTCATGGTACCGCTGATGGAACTCTTGCATGGTGAGCATGTTGCAGACCTTGCTGTCTTTGTATGCCTTGGCACCATCGAACTCTCCCCCATCTATCATCGGAGAGCTGTTCACACCACTCAGGCCCCCTGTGAGTCCCCTCAAGTCACCCAAGTTTGCCTTCGGGGGCACATTGCCTGCTAAGGTGTTTGTGTTCCCTGAAACCATCAAAATGAACCAAAACCACAGTTAGGATTTTTTTCGCACAATCGTGTAAAAGATGTACTTTGAGACCACATGTAATGATTGCATGAGCCATATGATAAACTCTTCATTGGGTAATGTACGTAAGATATTATTTGCACAGAGAACATAAATTAAATGATGCTATGATGTAAGTGCTTCGAAGTGGGAAGGCTAAATGAAGTCAGATTAAAGCCTACTTTACTGGCCTCAATCTTGGAAGATGGCAAGGTGCTCCTAACTTTCGATGACTAGCATGTAATGTCAATACCTAGATCTGAAATCTACTTATCACATAATCTCGCAAAATGGATGAAGTGTGTTCCAGTTGAAGGGCCAGTACCACTCTCAGAAATCCCCCCTCATGTCATTGTCAGGAAGACTGAGAGTTTGCAATGTATTACTTATTCCAGTAAATATGACTGTTATTCCAGCCAAAAAAGAATTTATAGTTGTACATCGAGAATTGTGCAATAATTTAACAAGGAAGACACAACGGATAGTAAAGTTCTATGATTCAGCAATTGAGGCTTGTTATGTGTGGAATAGTCAACTTGCGTACAATATATTGCCTTCTGTTGAATGGTTAGTTAATAGACCATAGAGATTTCCTGCACTGAAATCGAAACGTATTTTTCATTTCAAACACGATTTAAATGGGTATATTCCACTACCAATGCACGGGGTCATACCAGTAATGGATCCCACAATGATGAGCCGCTTTGTTGGGTAATCTGACTGCTTCAAATCATCGAGCAACAACCTTGATAGCAGGAAATGGCCCAGATGGTTTGTCCCAACACTGAGCTCAAACCCTTCTGCTGTGAAAGTCGGCTCCTTGGCAGTGGGCAAGTACACTGCTGCATTACACACGAGAACATCGAGAGGCCTACCTGAGCGGTGGAAATTATCCACAAATTGCCTGACACTATCAAAGGAAGCAAGGTCCAGGTGCATCACAGTATAGCTCTCCCTTGCAATGCCAACAGATTTAGCAGCCTTCTCAGCCTTGAGAAAGTTCCTGCAGGCCATTATTATGTGCCATTCTCCAGTTTCAGCCAATGCCTTGGCTGTGGCGAGGCCAAGACCAGATGAAGCTCCTGTAATGATCACTGTGCCTTTCCTGAGGGTCTTCTTCTGGTCTGATATGGCCTTGTTGATTGAAGGAGCTGCAGTGGCAGTTTGCGCTCTGATTTTTCCAATGGACAAGTTTCTTTTATGAAAATCCTGCAATCGGAGCACACGGCTTTAGCCTCAGTCAGTTCAGACAACATTCCATCCAAGCACGAAAATTGACAAGAAACTTGTGGAATTGAGGTAATTTCAACTAAACTTGAGCTCGAATTGAGCCTACCTAGACTTTCCGAAACATGGACCTTTGATTGAAAGAAACATGGCATGTTCGAGATTTCTGTTCGCGGGCATCACGATATCAAGAATATACACTTCAATTACAGCACGGTCAACCCAAATTTAAGGTAAAAAATTGCAGACATCTTGTCAGACCTATCCTTACTCTATGTTCCATGTGCGGCTTACTTCTAGAAGATAGCCTCTATTTCAACCCAATTTCTTAGTGCAGCAATTAGCCGAGAAGAGAGAAATGCGTTACCTTGGTCGTCGCAGAGGAGACAAAGTGAATCGATTCTCCGAATGAAACAGATGCTTTCCCCTGTCAGTGCAACAAAAACACAAGAATTAGCACAAGGATGAGAAAAACCCATCTCAAAGAAAGAAACAACTATGACCAGTGAGAACGGAAAAGATGGAAGCTTTACGTCTTTGTGGATAGATATCGCGGAGGGAAGAGAGGCCGCTGCTCGGAGTGCCATCACGGAGTTGCCGATTGAGCTTACTTCCAGCTACAGGTAGTAGCATGCATGCGAGCGAGCGTCTATTTGGTGAGGAGGTAAGGAGAAGAAGATGGTCTGGACAGGTAGCTGACCCGATTTGACACGTGGGCTTGTGCCAGCCAATCGCCGTCCGAGTTACGGATTCTTCCGGATGTGCGAACGATTAGACACTGTGAACGAGGAATGGGTAGAGATGTTAAACGGCCGGTAACTGGATCGAAATCGGCACGTACTAACTTGATTAGTAATTATTTTTATTGGATGGAGAATGGTTATAGGTGGATTCATAAATATGGATTTGTTGAATCGTAATCGGTTTAGACAATTATCTTATTGAGCCGGAATCATAACCAGTTTAGAACGGTTGAAATCGATCCGGATAGTAAAAAATCATGCAAATCAATAGTTAGATTTTATCAATTAATTTAAAATTAAAAAATTAAATATTTATTTCAAATAATTTTTAAAAAAATTAAAAAAAATGTTCACATATCAAATTAACAACTTGTGTATAAATGATTCTGTGTTAATTCACGTATAAGTGGAATCATCACTATTCGGATTAAGAGCTGTGAAAGTCGGACTCCGAATTCCGAAGCCTTCCGGGCTAATCCATGGACCGGATCCCAAAGAATGAGCCCAACAGAATAAAAAGGTCCCACCGAGATTTGAACTCGGGTTACTGGATTCAGAGTCCAATGTCCTGACCACTAGACCATGGGACCTAATAGCTTGATACGGGCAAAAGTTTTGATTAAACTTAAGGATTCCTTGTTCAATTAGTTTGCTCTGCGTCCGGTCCGCCATGGTCCGTGCCCCATAGTCGCTGTCCGGAGATGAGAGCGTTGCTCAAACCTTCTACCTCTCTTGCGTCTATCCTCACGAGCCCCAGGTACCACAGCATCATCTTTTCACGAGCAGACGCTAGCAGTTTGGTTCGTTTACCATTTTCCAACTCGAGTCGGAGGTGGGCCTTCAACGGCTCGCTCCCTCCTCCGGAATGGATCGAGCCCTTCGCCGACATGTCCGACGTGGCCTCCGAAAATCGGAATCCGACGCCCTCTCCCTGGGTGATCAGAGTTCTCGGCCTTCTTGACGGGTCTGAGGATATGGAGTTCAATTTGGATGATTTCTGTGGAAAATTCTTGATCAAGTTATCCCCCAATTTCGTGTCTTACGTTTTGCGCTCCCGCGAGCTTAGGGAGAAGCCCAGTGTTGCTCTGAGGTTCTTCCAGTGGGCCGTTGGGCAAAAGAAATACACGCATAAGATTGAATGCTACGCTTCTTTGATCGAGTTACTGTCAACTTCTGGCGATTTTGATAGAGTAAAGTTGGTTTTTAACGAGCTGAAGGGAAAAGGGCTTCTGATGAGCGTGTCAGCGGCTAATTCACTTATCAAGAGCTTTGGTGTCCTTGGGATGGTCGAGGAATTGCTTTGGGTATGGCGGAAAATGAAAGAGAATGGTATAGAGCCTAGCCTGTACACCTACAACTTTCTAATGAACGGGCTGGTGAACTTGATGTTCATCGAGTCAGCTGAACAGGTCTTCGAGGTTATGCAAAATGGACAGATTAAGCCTGATGTAGTCACTTATAATACTTTGGTTAAAGGATACTGTAGAGCAGGCAAAGTCCAGAAAGCCATAGAGATATTAAGGGAGATGGAGGAAAGGAATGTGGAACCTGACAAGATCACGTATTTGACCTTGATCCAGGCATGCTATGCTGAAGGAGATTTCAGTTCTTCACTGAGGCTATATAACGAGATGGAAGAGAAAGCCATGGAGATTCCTACCCATGCGTACAGCTTAGTTATTGGAGGGCTTTGCACAGAAGGGAAATGCATGGAAGGCTATGCAGTTTTCCAGAAAATGATTAACAGAGGTTGCAAACTTAATGTGGCAATTTACACCAATCTTATTGATGCCTATGCAAAGTCTGGGAGCATAGAAGAGGCCACCAGACTTTTTGAGAGGATTAGGAATGATGGGCTTGTCCCTGATGTGGTGACATATGGGGTCATGATTAATGGACTTTGCAAGAGCGGTCAATTGGATGAAGCATTGAAGTACTTCGAGACATGCGAAAGGAGTGGTTTGGTGGTCAATGCCACGATCTATTCCAGCCTCATTGATGGCCTTGGGAAGGCAGGGAGAGTGGAAGAAGCCGAGAAACTTTTTGAAAGGATGACTGAAACTGGATGTTCACCTGATTCGTATTGCTACAATGCCCTAATAGATGCTTTCACTAAGTGTGGGAAGATGGATGAAGCACTAGCTCTTTTCAAGAGAATGGAAGAAGAGGGTTGTGATCAAACCATCTACACATATACGATCCTCATAAGTGGGCTCTTTAGGGAGCATAAGAATGAGGAGGCATTGAACTTATGGGATTCTATGATTGATAAAGGCTTGACACCAAATGCAGCTTGTATCAGGGCTCTCTGTACAGGGCTCTGTCTTTCAGGAAAGGTGGGCAGGGCTTGTAGAATATTAGATGAACTGGCTCCAATGGGAATTATACCTGATTCAGCCTTTGAAGATATGCTTAACGTGCTATGCAGAGCAGGGCGAATCAAGGAAGCATGTAAGTTAGCAGATGGGATTGTGGACAGGGGACGGGAAATCCCTGGTAGGGTCCGAACCGTCCTTATCAATGCACTGAGGAAAGCAGGCAATGCAGACTTAGCTGTGAAGTTGATGCACAGTAGGATAGGGATTAGTTATGAGCGAATGGGCAGCATTAAGAAGAGAGTGAAATTTCGTCTTCTCCTTGAAAGTTGAGTCTCTTCAGTGTATAACCGGAAGAGGTTAACCTTTTACCCGCTCAGTCTTGTAATGTTATCACAAAATTGTGGCTCCAAGTCACCGATTATAAGGTCAGTTTAATGCCGCAGACTGTTGCACTGGCCTTTCTTTTCTGTGGCGGTGAAAGAGATTGACTTCCGTATTTTATTATAGTGCAGGATCTAAAAGCCAGGGAGAAGTAATTTCAGGTTAAGGAATTGAATCTGAGGTAGAGGAAAGAAGCAGGCAGCATCACCTAAGCACATTCGCTTATTTCTTTTTTGACACAACTATGTCCCAACTGATTATTCCAATGGCATAATTTTCGTATGAAATGTAATGTTAACAAATGCAGTATAGATCTGTCGGCTATGGTGCATGGGAGATAGCTTTATACCCATTCCCTTGCCAGTTGAATGTCTTTTTCAATATGTATTCTAGAAGGACATGGAGCAATTAGACACGCGATTAGTCTACTCGGGAAGTACGACTCGGGAAAGACTGAAGATGAGGTTTCATTTTGTTGCCTTGGCTATAGAATGCTTACAGGGCAGTACCTCAGACTTACTCAGCAACATTTCTTATGACATTTGTCTCCCAATGTTCCTGATCTGAAAAATATTCAATCGATAAGGTAAACCTAGAGATCATTCGAAAACAAGCATTTTTGCAGGAATTTTGGGGGGCTGGATGCCCAGTGCGCGGAGGCTGGTTAGAGAGACAAGGCAACTTCATCATATGAGGCCATTGTTATGCAGTCATGGAATCACCTGCTGCTCACCTTTTGACCATATATTTGTATTTTCTGTTACAAGATGAAGGACCGAGCCTCGACAGCCGCAACTAAGGAATACTGTAAAATGTCTCTGAGATTGTTCCATTTAACGGAGGTCCCCGATGAGGTATCACTGTGTGCGCAACTGTATCGCTTTTTCAGACACCTTGAATCTAGGTTGGTGGTTCCAAGCAAGGCTTCTTGCCTCATTGATTTCACAGGCCATAAGGGGAAAAATTGCTCAAGTTCTCCGCAATATGATATGAAAGTAGCTCCTTGCGATGGCTTAAATTTGTCTGATCTGCTTTCGCCTTAACCTATAATGAATATGCCATGAATAGATCCACAACCTAAGAACTAGAGCTTGTAGAGAGTGCAATGAGACATCGAGAGATGAATCAAAGTCGATCTCATGCTAATTTCTATTGCTAATACCGGCTGTATATAATTGACCCATCCCATATATTCCGCCAGCTCCTCGGCATTCTTTTGCTGAAAGCTCTGTGGTTCTCCCCGCCCAGTCAACGGAAAACTGAAACTGTTCAATCGGAAGAATGATTGATCCGTCAAGAACCATTCAAGGATCGAGTGACGTTTTCATCCATAGGAAGGTCTGTTGCAGGGTCAGATCTATAATCGTAGCACTCTACCTCTGAAATCATCTCCTTATGTTCTCTCCAAATCCTTCGATCTAGCTAAAACAATTTACATGGTAAAACACCTAAGATCACACGAACCCACATCGGTTGATCGAGGAGGGTAACTTCGATCAAATGGCTCCAAAAATTACGCACGACACAACATTGCTTTCTCCTTCCATTTTAGAGGAAAATGAAGCACTCCAATGAGACGAGAGGATTATCGAGGGACTCGTTCTCCTGCTCCAATACGTTGCCGTTTGACTCCTCTGCCACGGCCAGCTTCGCCCCGCTTTCTTCCTCCGCATCTTTCCCGTTTCCTGCACCGCTCCCAGCCGAGTTCACCGACCTGACACCGCCGCCGCTTCCCACCCTCCGCACTGGGCTCCTCCCCGTATCGCCGTCCCTTCCTCTCGATGGAGACCTCGACCGCCTGTAGTCACCACCGCCAAAGTCGCGCCCATTACAGACACCTCCCGCACACTGACGTGCCTTTGTCCGCGCCGTCCTCGTTGCCGCTCCTTGGGTTCTCATCGGTGGCGGCCCTGTTTTGTAAAAGTTTCAGAGGAGTTTGCTGACGATTCCGTCCGAAAATATAATTTAGATTAAAAAATGCATATTTTCCCGTGAAATAAGAGAGGTAAAAGGATCGTCAGAACTCACGGCGATTCTCGGTTAGCCCTGATCTTGGCGCTGGAGACTTACTTATCATCCTCCTCCTGTCTGCGCTGGTGTTCTGGAGGTCCCCGGGAGCCCTCACCGGCGAAGATCTGTGGACCCTTCTGGAAAATTCCCGGCCATCCCTGCTTCTGCTTGTGACATCATCATCTTTCTTCTCTGCGATGGTGGTGTTTGTCGTGACCGTCGAGAGGCTCTCACTGGCACTATATATCTCCGAGTACTCCGAAGCATCTTCCCGAGCAGGCCCATCTTCTTCTTCAGGCTTGCAGCTAATTGCACAGATCTTGGGCAGGGCCAATTTCTCTTCTTCAGGCTCCGGAGTGATGATCTCCGGGTCTCTCTCCGAAGGAGGGAGCTTCGGCGGCAGAGGCGTCTCGGAGAGGACCTCTTTCACCGTCTCTTCCTCCAGTGAAGGCCGGGGATTCACTGCCAGGTGGTGCTGATTCTGGGCCTTACCGGAATCTCGTTCTTTCACGGCAGAACTGAAACAGCAACCCATCTGTCTCCAGGATGAACTCAGCTGACGCCGATGACAGGAAATCGAGTGCAGAAGCTTTCGTAGAGGACGGGCTGAGCAATGAATGGAGAGCGGTCGTGGGAGTGCTGCCGAGAGTGGGACACTACTGTTTTTCCTCGGTAAATAAAGAACACAGGCAGAGCCTCCTGAACCACTGAACTCCACAGTTGTACTTTTTTATATTTAAATTTTATTTATTTGAGAAATTTATTCTTTTCCGTCAAGACAAAAAGGTAATACGTTGTTGGGTAAAGTATGAGCTATGAAGGCAAGGCAAGGCTGTCCAAAAATTAAAAAGATTTTGAGCGGGACGGAGTGGACCGTCCTATTGCATGTCGGGACAGAGTTGAATTGAAACCTAAAGCTGAGAGAGAGAGAGAGAAAAAAAAAGCCGTTATGGCATACACTAAGGAAATGAAAATGACTGGAAAAGTTNCAAAGCTGAGAGAGAGAGAGAGAGAAAAAAAGCCGTTATGGCAGTACACTAAGGAAATGAAAATGACTGGAAAAGTTAAAAGATGAGAATGCAATTTTCCTTATATCATCGGAGCCCGGCATCTCGTTGATGGGTCGTACTCATATATACATATATATTTATATATATATACAATCTACTTTGAATTAGTAGGGGAACATATCGTACATGTGATGGGAACTAAATTTGAATCCCCTCGTGCCCTGACAGAAGTCACAGTGTGATACAGTGGCTCGCTGGCGGAGGCAATGGATGGACCGTCGTATGGACATTTTCTTTGCAATTGCACGGACCACATGGGTCTTCCGGCCTCGGAAGTTCGTTCGTATCGTCCAAGCTCACGCATTTAGCACGGACGTTCCGACCCGGGCCGGTCTCAGCCGACCTTAACAAGAGACGGGAGCCTAGATCGATGGCATCGGATCCACAGAAAGTCCATTGTCGACGATTGTCCTCGGCTTTTTGATGTTGGGTCGGGTTCGTTCCTACGATCCTCTCGGCGCATCCTTCACTGTCGCTGAACCGGATGAGCTCGCGGCTTGCAGCGGATCTGAACCCGGTTCCGATGGCAATCCCTTACCCGGCAACCGTGGCAGCCCGCCTTCGGTGTACCGGTAAGCGCATTCGAACGGAGAGGTCCGTTCTGAATTGGACATACATTTATGGGCCTGGCCTGCACTCGGTAATGTTGTAATGGGCCTTAACAGTGTGAATGGGACCGATGAGCATATATATACATTATAGAACTCCGTCAGGGATTTGATCCAATCGACTCTCTGCAGAGGGAGGAGAGGATTCTGACAAATGAAGCTTTTTAACTGCCTCATGATTTATTTACATGTCCATATGAATGAGCCCGGATTTGACGTGTCGGCGGCTGTAAAGGTAATGGAATGTTGGTAAACAGTTGATTTGATATGTAATAATCAAGATATTATGTATATTAATTTTACTATTTTTTAGCTGCTTAAAAAAAAGAAAAAAAAGGAAGGAAAAGAGATGCTCATTCGGATGAAGCCACCCACTTAAAGCTTTGGCCTCTTATGTAGAACGAGGAGAGAGCGAAGCGCAAATGCAAGCCACGATGCCATCCCTCACGAAACTTCCAATACGGTTCCTCTCATGGGCCAAGTTGATTGATGCAATGAGGGAATTCCGCACGGTTTTAATAATCGAAAGGTTTCACTGAGCTTTTTCCTTGAGCATGACAGGTCGACCGCCATGCAATGATTCCATTGTTGAACTGGAAAGAATTTCGGTACAACGTGAACAGTGATAATTTTTTTAATACACCATAATTATTTTTATATTACCATATATTCTTAAATATTCACCTTCCTTAACCGTTCATAAGTTAAATATTTCTTTTTCGTACTCGAACGAAGGGATCGACTAATGTTATAGTCAAAATGGCTATCTGACCCCTTTTTTTTCAGCCTTGGACTTATGACCACGAACTTTTTGATAAGGTATGAATTTACACGATAATTTATTATGATACATCAATATAAAATTTTAATATACTAATATCTCATCTAATAATTTATAAATGTAAAATAATAATATTTAATTTTTTTATTAATAATATTGATACCCATCAGCATAAATGAATCTGCTTGGTACGTAAGATCATTTTTATTCCATAATATATGGTTAAAACTGATTCGATGTTGCTTTAGTACATGTTCCCTGCGTTATAGATTACTCTTAGCGAGGAAGAGGACGTGTCCCGACATAATTTCAAACTCTCGGTGGAATTCTGCGTCGGCAGACGTGGCAACGTACAATTGGCTATTTTTTCCCCCCAATCTTTCCTAGCAAGTCGCAAGTGGCAACGGTCAGTGCCTTCTGTCAATAGTCACTTATAGCATAATTTTTCTCTATATCTACAATTTGATATTATAAAAAGCTTATATATGCCAATTTGAGCTCATATAAAATTGTCTACTATGAAGCAAAAATATGTTATTTATTTATATTCGTAAAATTTTAAATATAAAAAATATAAGAATAAATAAACCAGCTCATATTTATTATTATTTTTAATTTTGGGGGCGGGATGGCCATAACGTGCAACCCTGAGACGGGAATAGCAGACGTCGGGCCCACTGGGGTCCCACATGATGAACCCGTCTCAAGAGGGAATCCAAGTCCATTTCTTGTCCTTTCCCACATGAGGGTCAGTCAATATCACCGCGGGTACAGTATTACTATTTCAAATTAAGATATTTTGAACTTATATATTTTATTTTCAAATTAATATAAGTTTTATCTGTATAATAATGGAAATTAAATTTAATATATTTATTATTCATGATACATATATATCTATCTATCCTGCATTATTAAATTCTCTTTTATCATTGTTGTGTTGTGTACGTAATCATAATTGAGAGGTTTTTTTTTAATCATGCTCCACTCCCACGATAATATCGCACTGTTCTACCTACGTGAGTCAATCCAACTTTGATTAGTCGGGTCTCAAACTCATTAATGTGGCACATTCCGACGGTCCAGCAAGGGTCCAATGTAAAGAAATCCGAAACAGATGATGTGCAAATTCCGGAGTCCAAGGGACACTCGATGCATGTAAAAGACATGTTTAATAAAATATAATTTTAAGAGTAGCTCTTAATTCCTTAAATGAACTAAGATAATCCATATCAATTAATTGAATAAAATTTAATTAAATATCAATACCTTCTAGTCAAATATTTAAAAATTATATATTTAATTTTCATAATAAAATTCATAAAATTATTTTGTGGACCCACAGAACTCGTAGTCCGGAATAGGCTGACGTGGAAAGACCAGACGTGGGGCCCTTGATTATAAGTATACATACATTATTAAAAAAAAGGGACTCGACCATTTCATGGCGGGGATATGTGTAGTTTTTTTTTTCTTTTTTGCCCGTCAATACCATGGGTCGTGCATGTCCAGCCGGTCCTGTTGGATTTTTGTACTGATTAATGATCATCGATGGTTCGTCATAGGCGACATGTGTCCAGGGTCTAATCCAACAATTATATATATATATATATATTATTGTCGACATAATCCAAAAGACAAAGACGGGTCATTTTAAGAAACTGTTAACTTTGTCACCATCTATTTATCCCTATCCAAATTGCTCCTGCTGAGACTGGGAGCCACATTACCACCTTAATTAACAGCTAAGCTCAAACTTAGCCTTCGATTGGCTGCTGTCCTATGTCGTCTGATTGGTCGAATACCCCCGCCCCTATGATTTATTCAATGTTCTCCTACGCTACCACCACCATGTCCAACCAAGTATAAAAATTTAAAAAAATTTGTCTTATTTTTTTTCAACTGCAAACAAATGATTAATTCATAAAATAGCGACAGCAACAATAGAATGGGATGGGTAAAAATCTTATGCTGGAAATTAAACGATAGTTTTAAAATCGGATTAGATCGGAAACCAATTAAAACATAGGTTTATGAGTCCGATTGGAGTTCAATAAGTTAAACCATATATTTAATAAATAATATTATTAATATATTAATATAATGCCTTAAGTATGATTTATAATAGAAATTCATAATGTGATTATTATATTAATCTCATGTTGAACATAAAATGTAAATATAAATATAGTAAAATAAAATAAG
>CXYZ01020443.1:1236071-1256366 GCA_900006705.1 Sonneratia caseolaris
AGAGAGAATTTTTGAACCATTTTCAATTATTTTTTTGGATAATGTTCTTGATATGTAGTACCAACTATTTACTTTTTTTTAATATGAATATTATGCAATGATATGAATATTACTTTATCGAGAATGATGAGTAGGGAAAGGAAGAAAATTAATTTATGATTGTATTAGTGATTCCTTAACTAAAATTTTAAATTGGTGATTTAATGATCAGATTTTAGTTTAAGAGAGTTAACAAAAAAATTTTAAAAATTTTTGACATGATTAATATGAATATGTACTTTGGTTCGCCGGAGAATATGGAGGGTGAAAAAAACAACCGTCACCGGTTGGCTTTTCTAGGACAATTTTCCCTATTTCTCAAAGACTTAGCGCTGCACGTTGCGGAAAAAGGGAGATCTTTTTTTACTAAAAAGGAGAGAGATCTCTCTTATTCTATCATGTATAAATTATTAGTATTAAAAAGTTATTAAATTTTTATTCACATAATTTTTTCAATATAAATTATTTATATTTATAAATTTTCAATTTACGATTTTCTTTGAAAGAATTCCGTGTAAGTCCGGTCGGCTCCTCCGCTTAGTCGAAAGCAGCTTTTCTTTGACACCGACAATTTTTATGTATAATCAAACCAAATCAATCTCAGGCAGCTAATAATTTGTCCCCATAAATAATCTTAAAAAAAAAAGAATTTATCCGCCCACCCCTCGCACTAATTTCTTACCCCACGCGCCGCCACCGTGTAATAAAACGAACGCCAGTGTTGAATGAACATAACTAAACTAGCTACTGCCCCTTCTTCTTCTGACCTTTTTTTTTACAGCCGACCGAATGTAAAAAAGCTCGTCCTTATCTAAACTAGCGCGTGCGGGTAAAAAAAAAAAGGGACCGGAATAGAGTAATATCATTGGCGGCTCATAATCATGATATATTGAATGGGAGCACAGAGGCAAGTTTTTTAATACATCACACTATTCAAGATAATTGAATGATTAAGCTCTAACTAATTAATTTATTAAGAAATAATTTTTTTATTTATAAAAAATCAAATTTAAAAAATTAATTTTAGGAAAAGATGCCTTTCGTACCGACTTTAACACTTAGTTAACTTAATTTTTTTTATTAATGATAATAATTTTATCTCCACAGTAAATCCGTGGGACCCCGGGAGTCTCCCAGATCCTGCCACGTCAACTGTTGGACGCCTTCCCGAAGAAGGCAAGGAGAAAATTTATCTTAGCCCCTCAAATTTAAGTGATTTTCTATCCCCGCCCCCCTAATCTTTGATTTTAGTGGTCTGCCCTCTCATTACACCGGTAAAACTTCATCTTCCTCCAAACCTGTAATTCTAGTTTTCAGTAAGACATGACTGAGATCAATGCTCACACTGTGGGGTGCAACTATTGTGTGATAAATGGATCGAGAATCATGGGAATGCTGGGAAAAGGGACCACTAAAGGTTTGCTTTCACGGTCCCTTCAAGGGAATCGGCTTGGATGCCAAGAGCATTTTTAGTATCTTTAAATTAAGGAAAAAAAAAAGTGATTCCTTCTGGATACGGATTAGGGCTGAATCAAAAAAGTAATGTACGTCTATGGGTCTATATGTAATTTCTCGAAAGAGTACTTACAGCGGTGAGCGGACGGTTCTAATTGACGGTAGGCATGGAGGCGCCCCGGGTAAACAGGAAATCACCGTGGCGCGTGTGTGCGCGCCGCCGCTGCGAGTCGGGCTCGGCCCCCGTCGCATTCCTTGACGATTGCTTGACCCTGCCGAGAGGAGAGGAGAGGAGAGGAGAGGAGATATCAGGTACGCATTGCGTGTGCGCCACTTATAAGCTCTGAAACTCCATCTCTGAGGGGAGAAAGCAAATAGCAACAGTGGAGAAGGGAGAAGACGAAGGAGAAAAAGGCTTCTTTCTTCTAAGCCGCTTCACCTTTTCTTCCTATGATCTTCCAGTGCTTTCCCCAAGTAGGGTTTATCTCCCCATTTGTCTAATCGCATTGGAAGCCACTGCTGGTGCATTACCTGATCACGCATCCCCCCTCTCTCTCTCTCTCTCTCTCTCTACATCTCCATTGTTCAGTTCAGTAAATCTTAACTCGTAAGTTTCGCTTTTCATATCCTACGAGCTAAAAGGAAAGTCATCTGCTCCTTTTTCCGTACTTCACCGTTCTCTCTCACTGTCAGTCGCCTCTGCTTCCGTCACCTGACATTTGCTTGACTTAACGGCGACACGGCTTTAAGCAATCTCCAGTTTTTTGCTCTTAAGTTGCCGATAATTGCGTGAGTTGTTGAAGATTGGGACTTCTCTTTTAGCTTTCTTGGATGCTTCTTGTTCACCGTCGGTTCCAGAGCCGCTGAATTATGGAGCTTTGTCAATGAGGATGTTGGGTTTAGATCTCTCACCGTGTACTTGATGATTTCGTGGTTGTGCAGATTGCANCGAATTATGGAGCTTTGTCAACGAGGATGTTGGGTTTAGATCTCTCACCGAGTACTTGATGATTTCGTGGTTGTGCAGATTGCAGGGAGAAATTTAATTCATTACCGCGGGCTACTGGAGAAAGATGAGAACAGAGATACTTTTCAGAACAATGGGTCGAACGAGATCTGCATCGGCTGCAGAGGACGTCAGTTTGAAGATCTGCGCCCAGTTCTTTCTGCTCTTCGTCTTGATTTGGACAGCACGGGTTTCACACAGTTTAACGAACCCCACTGATGGTACGAGTGATTACATAGCTTCATTGGTTTTCCATAAATTATGGAGTAAATGCTGGACATCGACGAGAAATCAAGTTTGCCAGCATCAACTTCAATTTAGACATCTACCTGAAAGTTAATTGCCTCAATTAACCTAGTTAGCTATGAACTCTTATTTTAGTCAGTTGTTATAAATTTTCATGGATCATGAATCAATCGTTGAAATTGATATGTTCTGCTCTGCGTGTAATTTTAAAAAAAATATATATAATGGTTGTTGTGACAAGAAAACAATTAGTTAGTGAACGTTGAGATGCAAATCAACACTAATACAAACGCTCATATTCATTGATGACTCTTTACCTACCAACAATACCTTTTTCTGGGACTTCAATATATTTTCCTAAGATGTGAAGCACACCGCTTCTATTTTTGTTTGTTGATGCAGTTGCTGCGATTAATAACTTATATGTTGCTCTGGGCTCCCCTGTTCTTCCTGGATGGGTTGCTAGTGGAGGAGACCCATGTGGAGAATCATGGCAAGGTGTTCTTTGTAATAATTCAGATATAAAGTCAATGTATGGTGACAATCTGCTGTCCTAGTATATTTCCATCTTTTCTAACTGTCTCAGTGGAGAAAAGTCATGCATTGTTTTGTGTCACAGTATCCTTAATGGAGCGAACTTGGGAGGGGAATTAGGAGATAGTCTTTCCATGTTTGCTTCAATTAAAGTAATGTAAGTGCCCCTCTCTATCAGCATATGCTCAGAAACGATTACCAGGCATGCGCAAGCACAAGGACTGCTATGATGTCATGAGTACATTTAGCCCATCTTCTTCATCGCCTTTGATTTCTAATGGGAGTTGCCATTGTGGAAATGAGACTGGTCATTTAAGCTTTTGAATCTTGTTGTAGCATCAAGTGATCTTGTAATTAAGTTTTGGGAGGGCTTTTATTATGGATCAATCATATTGTGTTACAATAGCAGTATCAGATGCTGCATCAAGTTTTTTAATTTTCTTTTGCTAAATTAACATGCTACATAAAGGGCGTGCAAATGTGCTTAACGTCTCGACCATTGATTGGTCATTTGCTTTAACAGCATGGTGACTGGGTATACACAGCCAATGGAAGCAGAATTGAGGACCTCTTTAGAGGTTTTATCATATGCTGCTTCATGATTGGCATCGGTGTGTGTTTATTCATAAATTTTTGGATTGTATTACTGAACTTTGTCCTGACATCTCATGGCAGAGATCTAAGCAACAATCATATAGGTGGGAGCATTCCATCAAATTTGCCTGTTTCCATGCAAAACTTGTATGTAGTATCCTGATTACAAAAGAAAAATGAAGTATCTCTCAGTTTCTTACTTATATGTTGCTTCTAATGGCTGAGACATGATACTATTCACTTTGGCAGTTTTCTTTCTGCTAATCAGTTCACAGGAAGTATCCCAAGTTCCTTATCATCGTTGACTAAACTCACAGACATGTAATCCTTCTCTGGCTTCTATTTTGTCAGTTTCTCCATTACTGTTGGATGTTGTGAAAATCACTGCTCCTTGTTCTTTATCTCTGTATTCAGGTCTTTGAACAATAATCTTCTGAGTGGAGAAATACCAGATGCTTTCGTCTCCTTTGTTGGCCTGATCAATCTGTCAGTGTTTTTAATCTTCTTTGCCTTCAAATTAACTTTTGCATTCGGTGATCTGATTGATCAAATTATTTTTTCTGCAGTGATTTGTCAAGTAATAATCTGAGTGGCCATCTGCCTCCATCTATGGAAAATTTATCATCTCTGACCACCCTGTTAGTATACATATTAATATGAGTCAATTGCACCATTGAATTCTGTTTATTTATCCAACTTCTATATTTGCAGCCACTTACAAGGCAATCAGCTGTCAGGAACGCTTGATGTTTTACAGGACCTTCCCTTGAGAGATTTGTAATTTCCCAAACATTCTTTGCTAATTTCCAAAGTATACTTTCTACTGGATGCTACAAGCAGTGATAATATCATGGCAAAGCTCTTTGATTTATTACTATTATTTCCTCAACTTGCTACTCAGGAACATAGAGAATAACCTATTTAATGGACCTATTCCTGAGAAAATGCTGAGCATCCCGAACTTCAAGTGAGTACACAATGTTAAGTCTTCTATATATTTCATTTTTCCTTTGTGCTTCCTGTCACAAATGTGTTCTTGTTCTGCAGAAAAGATGGAAATCCTTTCAATTCCAGCAGTGCTCCTCTACCTTCGCCCACATCTCCTTTGACACCATCATCTCCGTCACCTCCATTTTTTGCCCCTGGGGCTCCATCCAATAAAACACCACCTTCCAAACAGGCTGACGGACCGACTACTTCAGGTGCATCAAATTCTGAAGGGAAGAAGAAAGTATCAACCAAAAGGGTTGTTTGGATATCAATTGCTGCTGTACTTTCATTCATAATATTGGCTTTAGCATGTGTACTTTGCCTTCCAACGTGCTTGGGAAGGAGAGATGGGACAGGTCGAATTTCCAAGGGGCAGGGTATAGGTGCAAATGATGGCCAAAGAACTGATGTCAGGCACAATGCATCTGCCCTCATGCCACCTGACCAAATGGAAAAATGTAAGTAACTTTTGTAATGTGTTGTCTTCACTTCTTTCCAAGTGCTTCAACTGAACCTTATATTGGGATATTGAAATAAACTTCCACGAGCAGCTCCTAGAGAGACAGCTGTGAAGGTGACCGAGGATCATAAACCGGAGGCCAGGACTATGGGAGCTGGTCCCAAGCGAATGAATGTGCATGAGGGAAATGTACGAAGAGTAGGTGCAATACCCCGTAGGGAAGATCCTGAGATAGATATGAGTGCACTTGATGTGTACATGATGCCACCACCTCCACCCCCTCCTCCTGGGCCATCTTCACCACCTCCACCTCCACCTCCACCTCCACCTCCTCCTCCTGGGCCGTCTTCACCACCTCCTACTGAGATTGTCATAAATCCTACTGTTGCAGAAGAGAAAAAACCCAAGAAGCCTTCACTGAAGCCTTTAAGTCCTCATATTTCTGCTAAGTCTTTCACCATTGCATCCCTACAGCAATTTACAAACAGTTTTTCTCAAGAAAATCTTATTGGAAGTGGGATGCTTGGCAGTGTCTACAGGGCAGAGCTTCCCGATGGCAAGGTAAAATCAATAACATGTAGGGGCAGTAGTAGAATACAATGGCTTGTGCTTATACAAAATTGAGTGAGTTGTGAATTATGTGTATTTGGGTGCTTTGCAGTTACTTGCAGTGAAGAAACTAGACAAAAGGGCATCCTGCCAGCAGCAGGATTTTGAGTTTCTTGAATTGGTGAACTCCATTGACAGTATACGACATGCTAATGTTGTTCAACTCGTGGGTTACTGTGCTGAGCATGACCAGAGGCTTCTGATATATGAGTATTGCAGCAATGGCACATTGCAGGATGCACTGCTCTCAGATGATGGATTTAAAAAGAAGCTCTCATGGAATATGCGCATCAGGATGGCACTTGGAGCTGCAAGAGCCTTGGAGTAAGTTAGAGTTAATTGACCATTTAGTATTGAGGAATTTGTATGTGTTGAGGGTATTGACTCACAGTCAAGTTTTCTGTTGGTGTTTTGTCTTAGAGAGGCTATCTGTGTTTGAAGGATTCTGTAGGTCTGAGTTGTATTTTGAAAACAACATATATCTAAATAAAGGCTAATCGAAATTAAAAGCTTATTAAAAAGTGCTTTATCAGAAATTGAATGAAGAACATATGCCATTTAGCTCCTCTTTTTTTGGAAAAGAACAGTAGTCTATGATGCAGCAATGTATTTTCCTTGACAATGTCATGTACTAGAAATTTTTTGGGCAAGATTCTTTATGAATATACTAACGGACATATAGTGGTTTTGGGTGCTCTACTTATGTGATTTTTTGGTGGTCAAAGGTATTTGCACGAGATCTGTCAGCCACCTATCATACACAGGAATTTCAAGTCTGCTAATGTTCTCCTCGACGATGATCTTGCTGTGCGTGTATCTGATTGTGGGCTGGCTGCATTAATTGCTTCTGGTTCTGTGAGTCAGGTTGGTATTATGAGTTTTGTCCATAATATGATGTACTGTCACTGATTCTATCTGCAATTTGATTAATAAATAATATCTTTTCATATTACATAGTCAATATAATTTTATTTGGATTTTATATGATCATGGCCAGTATAGGTTTTATGGGTATCAAAGAAGCGTTAGAAGCATGACACTTCTATCGACATATAAAAGCAGAAGCATAAATGCTTGCACACCTGCGACCAGAGCCACCATAAAATATTGTTAGTTGACTTGCTGGAGTAACATTATTGAACTGGATCTAATTCCTTCTCTGATATGTCAGTTATCTGGGCATTTGCTATCAGCATATGGTTATGGGGCACCAGAGTTCGAGTCTGGAACTTATACAATCAAAAGTGATGTTTACAGCTTCGGGGTTGTCATGTTAGAACTTTTGACTGGTCGAAAATCCTATGACAGGTAAAACGTCAATGTTAAAGAGAGGGCTCAATAAGTTTGCAGATGGTAGCTGTATCCTTATTCATGGACTCTTCCTTATTAGTTATTATGACTTTCTCGTATATATTTCATTAGGGAACGGAGTAGAGGGGAGCAGTTTCTGGTGAGGTGGGCTACCCAGCAGCTTCATGACATCAACGCATTATGGAAGATGGTTGATCCTTCTATCGAGGGAGAGTACACGGCCAAATCCTTGTCACGATTCGCCGACATTATTTTGCGCTGTGTCCAGGTAGGTAAAAAAAATACAATAGAGTAATCCATGAAGAAGATGTGATCTGTAGGATATTGAGCGATGCCTTCGTCTTACAAGGTCAAGCTTTAGATCAGCTGAACGTGGTGTCTTGGAAAAGTTCCCCCATTAATGATAATCCAAGCGATTCCTTCCCACTCTAACTCACACAATTCATCTTTGCTGTCCTGCAGTCGGAGCCCGAGTTCAGGCCACAGATGTCTCAAGTAGTGCAAGACCTCTTAGACATGATAAGGAGGGAGCCTTCCCCTTGAAGAAGATAGAGAAGGTGATCCGCTTTGGCCTTGTGGATGCTGACAGATTCCCAGCTAGCATGATAGTTCTTTTCCTGTAAGCACGCTGCAACAGGTAAGAGCCCCGCTGACATCCAAGTGTAATCGACAGACCCAGCAACCTCATGATTTTGTCTCGAGCGGTGATCCCATCAGCAGCAGCAATTTAGGACAAGCGGGATAAGATATCCCGATCCATGTCAGTTGTTTGCAGTCAATTTAGCTGTCAGCCAAGTAGGGAAAAAAACCGGAGTGAAAGTTGTCGGATGCTCTAACTTAAGTTGTTTCGTAATCATTGTTCACTAGTTGAAAGACTGAAACTCCTTTTTGTGGACTCTGTTTGCTGGTTGGTTACATGTATGTAGTGCTTTGAGACTGCCTGTGTTTCTTCCTCTGGAGTGCTTTAGTCGTCATCGATCTGCACCTCTAAACACGTCGCATTCAACTTTTCTGATGCGATCATCTTCGTGCTGCGTGACCGGTCAGTGGTACGAATCTCATGGTTCCAGAAGGGTATATTGATGTCCGATGATTCATACACCGTTGGCATCGATGAGCGAAGTCTGTTTGTTTGTTGTGTCCAATGCCGGTGAAGCTCGCGATTGCCGAGTCTTGCCAAAATTGTTGGGTTGAGTCTTACCAAAAAAAAATAAAAATAAAAATAATAAAATTGTTGGGCTGAAATAATGGTAGCATAGTTAAGTGAAATTGAACTAGTTTAAAGAGATCTTCNTAAAAAAAAGAATAAAATTGTTGGGCTGAAATAATGGTACCATGGATAAGTGAAATTGAACTAGTTTAAAGAGATCTTCTGTTCGAGATCTCATATATGTAGGTTTTTCTTTTGGGAGTTTCACTCGCTATATCAAATGTACGACCTATGGTGACTAACGGATTAGTCAAGTATGGTTAGTTGAAAATATACCACTTCACCGTTAACGAGATCTGCTTGGATACTGTAATCGATAATCAAAAAAAGAAATTGAATTAGTTTTGATAATGTCGTTAAAATAAATATTTAAAATTAATATATGGTTAAAAAAATACCTTTATGAGTATTTTAGTTATAGACCCATTTTACATATTTTTATTAAATTTAATATATTTATCGAACACATTAACCTCACAATTTACCTTGTAATCTAAAACCTTAAAAAAAAAAAAACTAGTTTTTCCCCCCCATTTCCGTTGGGAACCAAATGTCCCATAACAGCAAGGAAATCAATCCCTCCAAATTCACCATCACTATCAATCAACGCCATACGCCACCTTTTCCCTCCTCTCTCAAACCTTCATCGCCCCTTCGTCTCTTCCATTCCTTCACAGTGATTCACAGGTCCCTCTCCGTTCATTTTCGCTCTCATGAGTCGCCACGATGCCAATCCTTTCGAGGGAGAAGATGTCAATCCCTTCGCGGTATGTGTTCGGCAGTTCCGATCGATCCGAACCTCGTCGATTTTGGAATATTTGGTTTCTCTTCTGCTCCTGCATTGATGTTTCTCTGCAACATTTGGAGTTTTCTGGGGGTGAATTTGGATTTCCCCGAGTGGATTTTCCCGTGTTTGGAGTATGTGGACGCGAGCGCAATTGCGTCAACAATGTGGTTGCTTGTTCGCGCTTGACTGGGTGGACGGTTTCGACCTGTTGCATTTAGCTGGTGTAAATGATTCGATTGTGTTGCTGGTGCCATTGGCATTGTTTGTGTCTTCGCAATGTGTCGCATATATTTGTTGGCTTGCGAGCAACCTCAGTTAGCCGTGAGAAAGCTGACGATGAGAGTAGTGCAGGATTTGCGGATAATTTGTGCGTGGGATTCTGACACTGTGCATGAAATATTCTACTTAGGCAACGGAACTGCTTCCAGGATTCTTATGCTGGCTTAAATCATCTAGCTGTGTCAACCAATCCTACCCTTGGTCGTGGATGTCCAGCATGAAAATTTCCGGTGAAGATGGACTGTGTTTATTTGAGATGATAGGTCTGGAAATAGTGTAATGAATCACGTTTAGTTGATGTTCTAGCTATTTTCTCTGGTCTCCCTGCATATTTGAAATCAAATGTAAGTCAATTTGAGAATTGGGGTACTGAACCACAAGGATACATATGGAAAACTTGCCGTGTTTTCTTTTCTATTTGAACGTGACAACGTGTGTTACTGAAGACACGTTTGTTATTCTTCACTACACTGTTGTTGCCACTTCATACAAAATATGGGCCATCGGAGATCTATTCAGTATTAACACTTGTATTTTTAGGACCAAGCTGGTAGGGGAAAGAGTGCAGGGGAGTCAAACTATGGTGGTGGTGCTTTTTATATGCCAGTAAGTCATTCTATATTTTTCTAGCCGATTTTACAGATTTCCATGCGGTCATATCTTAAAGAATAAGTCCAGGAGAACCAGGAGTCAGAAACAGATTAAGATTAGACTTGAGAATATAGAGATGGTCCAAAACTCTTTTGCTGTGTTCTTTTTAAGAATGTTGTCCTCGTGGATTTGACTGGCCTATTGCTGGTGATATATTCTCTTCTCTGCCACTGTTTAAATGTAGTCAGATTGTTCTAGAAAGCTTTGGCACAGGGGCCGTTCTCATATGAAAACTTTATTTGTGTTTGCTCCAAGTCAGGCAGAGCTCTGTCCTTTCCTGTAGATATACTTTTCTTTCACTTCCTTCATCTGTTAGTATCGTGCACTACTGCAAATAGTTTTCTTGGAATTCTAGAATCCTGGGAGTGTCCCACCGGCAAATTCAAGGCTTTCACCTCTTCCACATGAGCCCTATGATCGCGGTGCAACTATAGATATTCCCCTTGATTCTTCAAAGGTTGGTAACTATAACATATTATATTGTATTTGTTTTATATATCTTTGCAAAAACAGTTGCCAGTTACATTATTCCTTTTCACTGTAGGATCTTAAAGCAAAGGAGAAGGAACTTCAAGCTAAAGAAGCAGAAATAAAGAGAAGGGAACAGGTAAAATCTATTCATAATTTATGCTTTACCCTTATAAATAAATTAAAGTAGACTGCATATAGATTACGATCTGCTTAATCATTGAGATGATGATGATTTAACAGTAAGATATTGGTTGGGTGTGTTAAAAGTACCTCAGCCTTTTTACGGAGATTTTTGTCTTTGAGAGATAAGTCAAATTGGCTAATGTGTCAAGGGCCCTCACGTGCCTTGCAGGAACTAAAAAGAAAGGAAGATGCCATAGCACGGGGTATTCTTTGCATTTTCCTCTTCTATTCAAAAGGATGAGGATGCTTTGCTTACTTTTGGTGTCTGAGGTGCCAAACCTTTGTGTTGTTTGGCAGCTGGAATTGTTCTAGAAGAGAAAAACTGGCCACCATTTTTTCCTTTGATCCATAATGATATTACAAATGAAATACCAGTGCACCTACAAAGAATCCAATATGTTGCGTTCACGACATATTTGGGTATGGTCCTTGCAAACTCTCAAACATTAGTTCTTTTCTAAATTTTATGAGCAGTTTCCTTACTTGATACTTGATTTAATGTAATGATCATGGTGGTTTTTCACGGAATTAAACTTATTCCATTGGTTTCATTTTACAGGTTTGGTTCTCTGTCTGCTCTGGAATGTTGTGGCTGTCACTACTGCCTGGATCAAAGGAGAAGGTTGGTTCTCTGGCAATGCGTGGTCAAACTGATAGGTTGCTGTATTGTGATCTATTCTAAATATGACAGCGTTTGGCTTGTAGGTCCAACAATTTGGTTTCTTGCTATTATCTACTTCATCTCTGGGGTTCCTGGAGGCTATGTCCTGTGGTATCGCCCACTTTATCGGGCTATGAGGTAATATTATCCAGTTCGAAAAAATGATGCCAACTTTCCTGCAGTTGTCAGCCAAAAATGTTAGCAGCTTCTTGTGCATAGATATCAGCTCTGAGTTGTATTTCTTGGTTATGCCACTGAATCGCTTGTCAAGATACATTTTTCTATTTTCCAGCATGTATCTAGTTTGTTGCCCATGGATGACATCCTTTTTGCTCAAAATAGTTCCATTACATGATTATACTGACCTTTATCAAAGCTTTCACAAATAAATGTCAGTGTTGAAAAGGAGCATGCAGACATTATTTATCATTTAGTCTTAAACCTGCCAGTGTACATTGGCACATTTTGTCTTGTCATGTTTAAGCCACACCTTACGAATTCTTTGTGGTTTCCTTCACAGGACTGATAGTGCCCTGAAATTTAGCTGGTTTTTCTTGTTCTACCTGGTAAGTTTCATTGTTGCTGGAAGTCATGCTGGAGAAAATTTCTCTGGCAAGGTCTCTAATGGGTTCATTCATTTTGTCTTGCAGCTTCATATTGGTTTCGTTGTCTTTGCAGCAGTTGCTCCTCCAATTATATTCAAGGGCAAATCTCTCGCGTAAATACTTCTTTTATATATATCTGATCATATTTTAGCACGTCTTCTGAAATTTTGCCGACTCATAATTCCTATTTTCTCTCCCTATGCTTTACTTAACCCCTGAACAACAAATTTTTATTTTATTTTTTTATTATGGAGCATCAAAAGTCAGACAACCTGTTATTGCTGATGTTTAGTGTCAATCTTCTCATGGTAGATTTGCTATGTTCAGCTGATGTTAAGCTTAATAGAAATATATGGAGTTACGAGATATTTTTGTATATTATGTCAATTATATATTTTTTCTCCTGAGTACTCAAGATCCTCAAGCTCAATATACGAGTTATTCTGATTATTGAATTTTTTCAGCAATGTCTCATGAGCCTCACCTCAGCAAAGAAGAACTAAGTTCTTCTGCACTTTAACTAAGTTACAACTAATAATTACATTTGAGCCAAGTTTGAAGCTTGTTCAGAATGGAATAATGATCTACCATGACCCTCTGTATGTGGTTACTATTTGTTTCTGTTCTTAGAAATTGATCTTTATGCTAATTTCATGGACAGAGGTATTTTGCCTGCCATAGAGATTTTGGGGGAACATACTATGGTTGGGGTAAGCAGGCATCTGATACTAAATTGGTGTACATGTTCTGTCAGAATATTGTTTCATTCACCTATTCACATGCTTTCAGCTGTGACAATTTATAGTCATTCTTTATGATTAGGATGAATTATTGTCGTTTGCCGGAACTCCTTGATCTAATATTTGCAAGTAAATATTGTGTTCAAGTTATTCCTGAATTATCTTGTCAAACTAAGAGGAAGTTCAATAGTTCCTGGTAACTCTAGGCCAAATTCATAGTTTCTCTGCTTTAAACTGCAGATTTTCTACCTTATTGGGTTCGGCATGTTCTGTGTGGAGTCACTTCTCAGCATCTGGGTCATACAGGTCAAATATGAGAACTGTGTCAACATTGTTGCTCTGAAAGAAGTCTATTATCTTCTTCACTTTGGGCTCATGCTGACCTTAATCACGGTTCTGCATTTCTCCACAGCAAGTGTACATGTACTTCCGAGGAAGTGGCAAAGCAGCAGAGATGAAGAGAGAGGCTGCAAGAAGAACCGTGATGGCTGCACTTTGATACCATCACTTAGAAGCTGGAGGCTGCAAGAGGAGCGATGATGGCCGCATTTTGATAGTCACCCATAATACTAAAAGTTATAGATAGAGGGAAGCATTTCTCAACCCGATGATCCCTGCGTTTGATACCTGCTCTGTTCTGTCCACCGTTGTTCAAATCAGATTCTTTCCTTTCTCTTCATTCGAGCACTCTATGGATATCAAAAGACGTGTTTGTTCAATTCTTTTGTAAGTTAAAGAGGGTTCTGTTCTGTTCAATGTTGTCGAGGTACAACTATGGTTGGTACAGTTTCACATGAGAGAATTAGGCGACATTCTGATGAGCTGATTGTCCTCATCATCTTTCTGAATGTACAAGTACAAAGTCGCATCTCTATCAAGCGCTTCGTTAGTCAAGCTTCATATGCAGATCCCTACCCCGACGAACGAGTCATAGTTGTCTGTATAGTCAGACTAATTAAGCGAGAAAGTTTTAGCCGAATAGAGCTCATGGAGAGACTAGACTCTACTCTACTGTAGCCAGATTCTGGTTACTCATTCAGCGTATCGCCTGGCAAGTTTATAATCTGACCTTGAATCAACTGCCAAGCACACCCTTAATTCCTTCGACCTCCAAAAGAACTGCTCGACTTAGTACCGATAAGATTTGTGAGTGCAGTGCAGACTTAAGCTTTACATCCCTAGTCTCGTCGCCAAGTAGTAGTTCATGCAAATGGCAAGAAATTTGACTTTCGCAAGGACAAAACCGACCGAGGACTCGAGATGTAAAAATGAACTCCGATTGGCATATCGGTAGTGACTTCAGTCTATTAACTTGCACGATCAGCACAGCGAACAACTGGCCTTCATTCACATGGAAGCTGAACTTTCGCATCAGTCCGATACCAAGTTCAGATACCTCTCTACGATCATATCAGGTGACAAGTCGGTGAAATACCCCCTCTCTACGTCCAGCCCTTCCTGTGCTGCTAGCACCTCGATTTGGTTCTGGACTCTATCGGCCCCAACCTGATTCGGCTCCAGAAGCATACAGGCGATCTCGGTAGAGTCCTCCCCATGGACGAGGCCCAGTGTCTGCACCGTCGGCAGCCCGCCTCCCCGGGCACTTACTGCTCGAGCGATCCTTCGGGCTGCCGACACGTCAGTTGAAAGGATTGGGACGTTGTACATTGCGACCCAAGGCTGGGCACCGATCATGGCAATGCCCCTGGCTCGGGAAACTTGATCAGGGCCAACATCAGGCCTCACCGGAAGAGTTTCGGGCATCGTCCAACCCGCCCACAGGCTGCCCAGGAAGTTCGGCCGGTAGTAATCCAGCTCGCGGCGGATGGTATCGAGGGCCTTTCCCATTGGGTGTGCAGCCGCGTACAGGAAAACCGGCACTGACAAGGCAAATAGACGAGTAAGAGCATCCTAATCTTTCAATCTTAGTCCAGCCAGTTTTATTTTCAGCGAGCAAATGTAAGGTTATAGATGAATCTACAACAAACCTTGGAATCGATTTCCAATTTCAGCTGCAACTGCCGTGGCAAGCCAGGCGGCTTCATCGAGCGAAGCTCGAGCCAACGGATGGAATACGATATCATCCACGACCCCAAGCCGGGGGTGTGCCCCTGAATGCAGCTCGAGGTCTGTCGTGCCATATGCAGCCTCAGCCATTGCTATTACAGCCCGCTGCAGGGGGCTGTACACTGGGCATCCACTCGAATCGTGAACAACGTATGACACGAGCGTGTATCGAACCCGATTGTAGGCCCAGTCCTCGAACTTTTTCACGATGACGGCATCTGGCTCGAGCCTTGCTGCTCGCTCGATCGAGTCGAGTGTTCCACGGTTTCTCGACTCGGAGATGTAGAGCTTGCAGCAGAGGAGCAGGCCGCTTCTTTTCTTGTCCTGAAAGCAACAACAGACATCAGTTTCTTTTCCTTATTCCAATTACAGGTTACTCTCTCTTCAAGGGTTGCTCAAAACTACTTGAATTCACTGATCCGAAGACAGTTCTTCGATCATCCGCTGGCATCTCATGCCACAAATCTTCCGTCTTTTATATATATATATATATATATATATATATAACAGATCGAATTTCGAAAAAATTATCAGAAGAATGCCTCAATAATAATACCAGTCAAAATGCACAATGATTTCCACAGAAGAGAACTGTCCGTGTAGAGGAGCGTTTTCGAAGACCCTTACCTTGCAAGTCGAGTTGAAAGCCATTTCTCGCCCTCTACAGAAAACTGCCTTGGTTTAAGGTTCACAAAGATGAGACGTTTATATAGAAAACTGACACATTCATATTTACGTAGATGCTATCCCAACGGATGAGGCTGACAGAGTGACGGACAACTTAAAATTTGATTTTGCTGTTTCCGTCTCAGCATTGACACAGCATCTCAGGCCAGCCCAAAATCCAAGGTCCCCACCAGACCTTGACATCTCTGTTGCCCATCTCACAACCCCAAAATCTCAGGCTCAACCGAGCCAGACATGTTTGAGTACGATCAAGAACACGTCGGTGAAACGAGGGACCTTGTCGTTGGAAAAAGACACAGTACGGGAATTCAGGTCAATTCCGTATTGTAACATGTAAATATTCGCGAATCAGGAAGATTGTATGTATGATTTGGGAGCCATAAAGGGTGTCAATACAATAAGTTCCTCATTGGCCCACCATGAAAGCGACCAACAGCGAAAGCTGATCCCAAGAAGATAAGGGATTTTTTGCTTTTGTTTTTGGGCAAAAGATAAAGAGAGGATTGCTCACGTGTGATGTGCACATTTCATTTTTCCTCGTGGTCGGTCACATGTGTATGATAAGTCTTTTGCTTTTGCAAATCACGGAAACTGGAGATATCAAAACAAGTTATACCGTCTACTCCCTCATGGACCAAACCCCTCGAACTACATTAGTTTAGTTCATTAGACCTGTGCATATCATGTTCATGTTCATGTTCATGTTCATGTTATGTCATACACCACTCTCCCTCAGACCACAGGGAAAGTTCCGTGGAAATCGTTCCGATGCTTTGATTGAGGAGTGCATAGCTGGCCGCTTAATGCAGACAAGAGTTTGTATTCCCGATATTGGGCACGTGAAGGTGTCCATTGGGTCTTCTCATAGCACCCCTTGAATACGGATGTTTCCAGCACGTACTCTGTACCTCTCTTGACCACCAGAATTAAATGTCTGCTGGCCTACTTATTAATGCTCTGCTGAACATGACAGGGAAGCTTAAAGAACCAACCGATCAGTGGGATTAAATGCGTAGAAACTTTTGATATTTTTGGGAGCTGTAGCTCGATCGGGGTTCTAATCTCTAACAATCGACCGATTAATCAGTTGATGTTAGAATGCAGGGCAAGACTCTCCAACAGGACCTAACCACTAATCGGCATCTAGTGATCCAGGATGATCGTAGCCAAAAGATCTTTTTGCAGATCAGTTGCCACAGATCAAACTAATTTCCTGAACTATATATACTTCCTGAAGGATGCAATCCTAGTGAACTAGTGAATTGTGATCGCCCTCTGGGAAACACTAGATGCCATTCAAGAGAATCACGAGAGACAAACACCGTCGATCCACAGAGCTCAGCAAACTAGTCAACAGCCTCCCGGAAACAAGCGTGCATGAAACAGCTATTCTAATGTTTGGAAACAAGAGACAGACATGTTCAAAGGACCTTAGCATCAACAGTAATCCAAAAATGAGTAAAGACCACAATTCTTGTGGCGTTGGTACTGTCGGCAAGCAACATTGATATTTTACTGTCACGGCCCGGATCAAGAATTGATCCAACACGACTTCTTCAGAAACACCTTATTCCATATTATCCAAGGGTGGTTCCAATCTCCTTGCACCTCTTCGACAGGAACAAAGTCATATTGGTTCTTCCACGGGAACGTTCTCCTCCAAATCTGTTTAAACGGAAGTCTAAATCAATTATGGAAATTGATCACTCTAAACCAACGGATTTATTTTAACTTGAGTGATGAGGCAACAGCATGCTAAATTTAAAATTTTTCTTGTTTCCATCTACGGTTGTCTCTTCTTGTTTCCATGGGCCGTTTTGTTAGGTGCAGCTGAAAATTTGGTGAATTGATGCTGTTTTCCGACTTGCTAGGGGCAAATTAAAATAAACAAAAACTTATAAGCTGGGAATTAGAGATAGCAATTTCAGGTCATAATACTGGTAATTTGAGGATGGAACGTGTGAAATATTTCGCGGAAAGATGAAGAAAGTGAATCCTTTTCATTAATAGGGGATGAAATATTCCACGTCCCAACCGGCCTTGCGAGAAGCTGATATATACTCTAGCTCATGTTATCTTCTCAACTTTCACAACTTGAGATGAATCGCCCACTAGTGGCTCGCTTGGCATTCATTTCTAGATACCCAAGTACTGGTCAATCAGAATGAAGAAGCTACTAATACAAGCCGCGGTCGTGGATTTTGAAGAACGCTACTCTACATGTCAGTTATTGCTGCTGTTGGCACGAACACACTTGAAGCATTGTGCATGCCAAGTTCCACTCTTCAATCTGCCCAACACAGACGCATAAAAAGTAATCTCATTCATCTCAAATCGAGATTGTGACTCGAATAATCAGAGTTTCTGGGTTATCTGTCTGCATAATTCTCTTTGCTTTACCTCTAAGAGGGATATGATCTTAAGATGTTCCAAGCACTCCTGTAGGAGCAGCTTTTCTTGGGCTACCACCTCCGCCAACTTGGAAAGCAATGGGGCAATGCTCTCCACCTGCAAAGCGATCAAAGTGAAATCATGATGCTGCAGAGACTATAGAAAAACAAGCACAAGAGCTCAAAGATATTGATGCTCACTGAGTGTGTGAGGCCATTCAGAAGTGACTTGATTGATGATGTAAGGTCTGATGCATTCAGGATTGCATGGGAGGTCGATGTTGGGTTAGCCTGTACAACCAGCAAAGATCTCAGTTGGACTTTCTCCAGACATGAACTGGAAGAATCATATAAAGTTATATTTCACCTTTGCACTGTCTTTCAATGGAATCCTGCAAATGATGGAAAGAAGAGACTCTGTAGTGTCTGAGATTGCAGATGATTGCTGCCTCTCCATATCTTCCCAATCTTCCAGAGGCTTCATCTTTACCATCAAAAGCATGTTTAATTAAATGCGATTTGCATCTTCTTACTCTATTCGAGAGACGTGGTGCATACCTGAGAATGGAGAATGCAGTTGAGCTTCATCTCGAGCCTTTCTTTCTCAAGCTGCAGCTTTCTCTGTACCACCCTATATCGCAACTTTCTGAGACTCTCCCAGGAAGATAACAAACTTGTCTGCAGAAAAAGAGCTTGTAAGTTAATAAAAGTTTGAATAGAAGGCTGATGTATAAAGCAATCAATAGTTAACATTGGTTTGCTTTGATCATAACATTAGGGCATTTTCGTGGAACAGTAATTTGGAGGTAGAAATCTCACATACCTCTGCCCGATTAGTGATCTTCTGACTTGCCATATAAGCTTTACCATTAGCGAACATCCACTGTATCAGTCTGTTATGAAGCAGCCGAAACTGGTGGAAATTTTCACCTCCACTGGAGAAACATGCAGGCGACATATTAGAAGGGGAAGATTTCTTGCTCTTGAACAAGTCGAGCCCCATATTAAGAAACTTTTCCATGCCTTTCGGCCTCAAGGGGCTAGAGGGTGGCTTCATGCTAAAAAATGACGGGGGTCTTGATTTGTTCTCGACAGACATTGGGGGAGACCCTGTCCTGCCTGGTGATAGGGCCCATTGGGACCTTGAACTGCCATAACCTGTTAGTGAACCAGCCCTCTTAATTGCACCTTTTATTGTGAACTTCTTTGATTTCTCAATATCATGATCTAACAGCATGGAATTCGGAAGACCCAAGTCCAGATTGTCCCTTTTGGTTCTTGTTGTCAAGTTACTCATGTACCTGGACGAAACCTCTCTACCCGACTTCTTTGATGCAGAAGATAAATTTGAAGTGCAAGATGATGACACTTCGCTGGATTCAGACTCAGAATTGAATACATCAAGAAAAGCGTCTGATTCTGATATCCTGCAGGACGAGCTCTTATAAAGAGTATTCTCATCAATGGAAAGCCTTCCCTGGAGTAGTACTTTAGGACTTTCAAAAGATGATGAGTACTTTGAAGCTGCTGAAAAAGAAGATTTCCTGCCCGGGAATACTAACTTCCCAGCATACCTCATGGATCCGCCAAGAATAGGTCTTTGGGTCTCTTTGAGACAACTGCTACTATTACTACGGCCTTTCTGACAGTCACCCTCAAACCTACTGATCTCACTGCAACTCAACTGCCTACGCAGGAATAAAGCACTGTGGGAGCTCACATTCTCGTTGCTGATCTTCCTCTCTAGGAGATCCTTCAGCCTGTCATTCCCGGGATGATCAGCAAGGGTGTCCAATCTCTCGTTATTGGTATTTGAAGGGGCAGAAGTCGTAGTGGCTGAAGGCCACAACAGTCCCTGTTGAGGACCCGGATTTATGCAACCATGGAGAGCCCATTTGGAATCCGGTGAGTGGGCGACCATCTTCTTCCTAATCGGGGATGAGGCTTGGTTTGGCGATGGGATCCCACTATCATGCTGAGGAGTCGAGCCTGGAGAGGACAGGAACCTCGAGCTCACTTCTCGGGATTTTGGAACCCTCCGAGGCTTGTGAGCGGTTTCCTTCCAGCTCTTCTTCATCGTTGGTTGCTACAAACAATGTGACAGAAGGAAGAGAAAGGAAGAGGGAAGCGAAGGAGAGAGATATGGAGTTTGTTGAGATTGGAAATGCCTTAAGGTAGAAACAAACATTTGAAAGTGGCGGCAGAATAGATATTAACGGCCATTGGCCGGCGAGATATGGGGACTCTGGTTCTGCAAACATTTTTACTTAAAAAAAATTATCAAGGATGTCTAATGGATCCAAATAAATTAAACTATGCT
>CXYZ01020443.1:1256742-1278034 GCA_900006705.1 Sonneratia caseolaris
CTTCAATAGTATATAATAATTTATTAATTTTTTTAAAAAAATCCCTAATCGGGCTATCGTGCCGGCACGGCCCGGGGATCATCGGGCCCAGCACGCCCAATAAATTATCGGGCCGTGCCGGCACGGCACGATAAGCACTGGCCCAGCACGGTGTTATCGTGCCGGGCTATCGTGCCGGGCCGAATTTTGCCAGGTCTATGTGTACATATGCAGCCGGCAGCAATGCCCCGTTTTGCCACGTGGCTAATATTGCAAAAAGTCCACCGTCGGTTGGAGAGGGTCGTCACATTTGGCAACAGTAGCTAGCGATAGCCTCGGGAAAACATTTTCCAGTTTGTTGCTTTTCATTCTCCGGCAGTAAAGTAAGAAACGAGAACAGATTCAATTGCAGTCTTTATGATACGACATTTCCTTGGATCAGGATGACATCGTCGAACCAGTTGTAAGCCGGCCAAGTGACTTGAGGAGCGGATGCAGACGTAAGTGGTCGCTTGCTGACTGAAAGAAGTAAAAACGTTATGCCATTCTCATGATAAATAGAGATAGGGAACGAGAAGGGTGGACATGTTTTCCTACTAGAAACCAGAAAGTTGCACTTGTTTTCCACCGGAAAGAAGCGAATTCAAATTCCACTTTTCTAATTATGGCATTTCAGTGGGGGAAAAAGCAGTAAGAATGCGTGAGAATTGCTACATGTGCTACAACGAACCGGCCACTAAAGAACATTTGGTTTCCTTTACAAGAAGAAGGAAAACAATAAGGCTACAAGGGAAGAGTAGAGAGAGGAATTTGATGTCCCGAAGGATGAAATCTTTATAAGTGATGCTTATACCTACAACAAGAAATCTGGTACCTGGGTTGAGTTACAGCATCTGATTGAATTCACCAGCAGCTAATGACCACTGCAGCTGAAACACTAGGAATCCTTCCCGACAGATGCGTTCCCTAATCAAAACCTCACACATCCAAGATCTTCTACATATGTTGACAGCAGATAAATACTGTATTGAGTATATTACAGCTCAACCTGCCTATTGAAAGTTTTACTAAAATTAGGGCCTTCATGCTCTAGAAAAGTAATTAACTATGCTCCAAGCAGAACAATAAATGAACATCATTATACAACTTATATGAGAAAATGATCGAGCGTGGGAGACTCAACCTTCAACATGCACAAATCAGTGGAAATTGCACTGTTGCAATAGTGGGTGAGTGTAGTCAACATATTTCTCCCACAGGGGCTTGTATTTCTCCATCCCGATCTTCAGCCAAGGCTTTGAATTCCCATTGTAGTGCAGCACAGCTCCCCTCTCGATCAGCTGAGGATGCACATTAGTGTAGCCCAGGCCTAGCACATGCCAAGATGGATCCAAGGGCTGAGTTAGCCCATAGAAAGTTAATAAACCAGGAGGCAGCGTCCCAAGCTTCCATAATGTCCTGTCCACATTCTTCTCCTGCCAGTAATGGTAGATTCCTGTGACATTCCTCCTCCTCCATTCAACAAGATCAAACACGTTCATCCCAAAGGCCCATCCACAGGCATCAGGATCAAAGTGCTCTCTAATGAGGGGATGGGAGTAGTTCAGGTACTTGTGGTACCGATGGAATGTCTCCATACAGGTCTCTACAGCTCCATTGACGTTACCATTCAGATTGATTGAGAAAAGGCCTGATAGATCCTTCTGGACCACAACATCATCATCCAGGAATACAACTTTCTTGAGGGATGGGAAAACCTCAGGGATGTAGAACCTCAGATGGTTCAGCATAGAGAGATACTTTGGGTTCCTGAATTTGATTGGAGTCTTGCTCCCAACACTTGTGCCAGAGAAGTAATAGCTCTGAGTCTCCGAGTCCTGGAGCTGCTTCAGGACAGGAACATAAGAGGCATTCAGCCAGGTAAAATCCTCGAATTTTTGAACCCTCACAGTGACTCCTCGAAAACTGTTCATGGAAAACCATGCCTTCATTGCTGAGAAGTTTATCTCATCAGTCACAAGATGAAAGACAACCATGTCAGGATTTTTCGAGCTTAAAGCAGTAGAATTGACCACCACTGAGGTCGCTAGAATGTTGTCCGAGAACACACAGAAGTGATACCGATTGTTATCAATGAGCTTTGCATGCATCTGATTCCTATCATCAAGCTTCCTATGTAAGTTTGGGTTCTTGAACCACTGAGCAGTTAGTCTAACACCAAGGCAGTACAGGCTCTTCGGGACTTCTTCTGCTGCAATCTGACCATACTTCGAGCTCTTGTCAGTCACTGAGGTCATCTGCTCATCCAGGGACTGCATCTTGGCTTTGAGCCTCATGATCATTGTAGCGCTATCATAGTGCAGTTGCTGTGCTTGGATGAGTAGCATTGCCATATCTCGTACGGCAGTTTCTGATTCTTTCAATGTTAATGGGGCTCGTCTCATGGCAGCGTTTGAAAGGAGTGTCTGAGAGTTGCGGATTTGGGCACTCAATTCCCACGCAAACTGGAGATTGTTGCTCTCCTTTGCAATCACAACAAAGGCTTTTGCAAGTGAGATTTGGTCACTGATTTGTCTTGTGATGGAGTTTGGGCTCAGCATCTCATCAGTAATGTTGAGGCTTTCCATGATTCTTTCATGCCTGAACTTCTGCATAAGACAACCAGCATAATATCTGCATCAATTGTCACTCACACATAAAGAAAAATGGAAAACATAATATCTTTTGCAAGTCAACAAAAAATTAACTTGTACAGGAAGCCAATTCCTGGTGAAACATATGTAGACCCTTATGAAAAGAAAAGCACAAGTACCTATCACGAATTTTATCCCACTTTATTTCTTCCAAGCACACTTTGCAATTACCTTATTCACTAATTCACACAGACCAATATTTTATCCATTTCCACTAGCAGAAGGAAGCAGCTTTTTATCACCAAGAAAAGCATAAAGAAATTTCATGTGCAACAAGAACATAGATAATGCTATATACGCATCGGATAGGAAACACTGGTGTCGTTCAGCTAGGCAAGTTAACTAGGACAGCATTCAATGAATTTGACATGTAATGAAATCACTCCATCCAATTCAATAATCATGCCCTCAAATACCATGAATCCCTCTCTATCATACATATACTCGGTGCTTGGCTTGCAGTATAACACCAACCAATTCTATTACCAAGAAGAAGCCAAGATCTATACCCATAAGCTTCAGGACTCTTCATTGTCTATGATTTTCTAATCAAAGAATTCCTCACAAATATCACTTGCTACAAAAAATATATTTTGCATGGCCTACTAATTCAAACATCTAATAACTTTTCACAGTAGCATCTTCAGCAGCGAGCACATGAATTGACTTATCTTTGTCCAAAATCCTAATCCATTCATATGGCCATTGGTGCTAGCTACTGCTGCTACACATGCTACCTTTGCAACTTGGAGAACTTTGAATCAGTGCACTGATATATTGAGGTGCATCTTCATTAACAATCACAAACAGTGCTCATGTACAGTCAGTTACAAAATGGGACATGGCAATAGAACGCCAAAGAGACAAAAACCGAGCATCCAATCAAGTAAATAGTTGGTTGATTGATGAATCAAATATCAATGAAACATTACACAGGAGCAGGAGCAGGAAATCAGAAAGTAACCTTTGGTCAGTAATACATTAGGAACTGCATAGGAGAGGACCCTCTGGGATATAGATCCTACCCAAGTTCAATGAGCACCCGTACCACCGACAGTTTCTCGAGAAAGAAACCGGACAATGGGAAAGGTAAGCTTTTTCTTACCTTGGCAATTGAGGGTCTCGATTCGATTTGATTACTGTTGCTCAGAATCACGAGGAAGAGAAACAGAGCGACAACGCAGAGCGCCCACCAAACCACGTTCGGCCACCGCCTCCTCACAGGCCGCCGGAAATCCGCAGCCCTCCGCCTCATCCCCTCGTCCCACAGGACCGGCACAATAAATTTCAACAGTGGAGGCGGGAGCTCGAGATTCTTGGGCTCGACAACCGGGGCATCTACGTTCGATCTTGGACCAGGTCGATTGAGATCCACGGCAGGATAGGATCGCGGGTCTGAATCAAGAGTAATCAACAACTGGCCGTCCTCTTGGATTGGGAAGTGAAGAAGCAGAGATGTCTCTCTCTATGGGGCAGATAACGGCTCTGATGTGAAATGATAATGTGGATTCTGTGTCTCTCTTTCTTTTCTGTCCCTGATAGTGCTATTTCTTCTTCCGACCAGTGACAGCGATGTGCTTCTTCTTCTTCTTCTTGTCCTCCTCAAACCAGAGACAGTCCGAATCCTTCGGTGCATTTCAATGGACTGTGAATAATAAATAGGTAAAGCATAAACACTAGGCAAACATATACACAACCACGGACCACCGACCACGGTTTAGAACTTCAGATGGGTCATGACCGACCATGCTAGAATAGGTGGTATCCTATTCATCTAAAACGGAAAAGGTTGTATCTTGACCCAATCCGTGCACGTATCGTGCCTAAGTCTGCCGTCTGATCTAGTCTATTTCGTTTAGTTATGTTACCTTTGTTTAATTACACTATTACAAGTTATCTGAACTTTTATATTATATTTTGATTCATGTTTAACATAAAATTCATTATCTTTTGTTAAAATCGTGACAAAACAGGGTGGGCCAACAGCCAGATGTACAGGAGAATCGCAAACTGTAGAAGAAGATGCAGAAGCCAGCTAAAAGTGATCTCTCAGATAATTATGGAGCAATCCTACTGGATGGTATTCTTCCCACTTTCATTGAATCAGCATGTAAAATGTCTAGGGAGTGCAACTCGGGATTACATGACATTGTCGTGTGAGCAATATCAACCGGCTGCATATAACAGGCAAAACGGGTATTCGAGTAGAAGCTGTACGGTAACAGATATTTTAATCTATGTAATGACCTTACCAAGGGAAGACAATAAACTGATTTCCACAGCAAAGTTATGCACAGGACTAGAGTGGAGCTGCAGCAGCAATGAACCAATCATCTTGATATATCTTCACTATGTTTCAAATCCCCAGTGTGTTACGCCTTTCATTTGTTACGATCAACCATCTAAACAACTAACTGAAAACCAAGTTGATGAATGGTGCCATTGGTATTGGACTTGGTAAGATGAGATTAGGAGCGAGATGTTCTGTGCACTGAGTCAGTCGTTCCAACAACGTTCCTGTTCAGCTTCATCAGACCTTTGTGTGGACGTTCAGCGGTTAATCATTTCATTCGTCAGAAAGAAAAAAATGGCCCTGAAATCAGTAGAAGATAGAGCTGAAATCTCTAGGGAGACAATTTTCGCTTGATCCATAATAAGCACACAGTACTACTCCCAAATGCAAAATTTATTCCGCAAGAAAATAACAGAAGTAATGAAATGGAANCAAAGGCTTTTGCAAGTGAGATTTGGTCACTGATTTGTCTTGTGATGGAGTTTGGGCTCAGCATCTCATCAGTAATGTTGAGGCTTTCCATGATTCTTTCATGCCTGAACTTCTGCATAAGACAACCAGCATAGTATCTGCATCAATTGTCACTCACACATAAAGAAAAATGGAAAACATAATATCTTTTGCAAGTCAACAAAAAATTAACTTGTACAGGAAGCCAATTCCTGGTGAAACATATGTAGACCCTTATGAAAAGAAAAGCACAAGTACCTATCACGAATTTTATCCCACTTTATTTCTTCCAAGCACACTTTGCAATTACCTTATTCACTAATTCACACAGACCAATATTTTATCCATTTCCACTAGCAGAAGGAAGCAGCTTTTTATCACCAAGAAAAGCATAAAGAAATTTCATGTGCAACAAGAACATAGATAATGCTATATACGCATCGGATAGGAAACACTGGTGTCGTTCAGCTAGGCAAGTTAACTAGGACAGCATTCAATGAATTTGACATGTAATGAAATCACTCCATCCAATTCAATAATCATGCCCTCAAATACCATGAATCCCTCTCTATCATACATATACTCGGTGCTTGGCTTGCAGTATAACACCAACCAATTCTATTACCAAGAAGAAGCCAAGATCTATACCCATAAGCTTCAGGACTCTTCATTGTCTATGATTTTCTAATCAAAGAATTCCTCACAAATATCACTTGCTACAAAAAATATATTTTGCATGGCCTACTAATTCAAACATCTAATAACTTTTCACAGTAGCATCTTCAGCAGCGAGCACATGAATTGACTTATCTTTGTCCAAAATCCTAATCCATTCATATGGCCATTGGTGCTAGCTACTGCTGCTACACATGCTACCTTTGCAACTTGGAGAACTTTGAATCAGTGCACTGATATATTGAGGTGCATCTTCATTAACAATCACAAACAGTGCTCATGTACAGTCAGTTACAAAATGGGACATGGCAATAGAACGCCAAAGAGACAAAAACCGAGCATCCAATCAAGTAAATAGTTGGTTGATTGATGAATCAAATATCAATGAAACATTACACAGGAGCAGGAGCAGGAAATCAGAAAGTAACCTTTGGTCAGTAATACATTAGGAACTGCATAGGAGAGGACCCTCTGGGATATAGATCCTACCCAAGTTCAATGAGCACCCGTACCACCGACAGTTTCTCGAGAAAGAAACCGGACAATGGGAAAGGTAAGCTTTTTCTTACCTTGGCAATTGAGGGTCTCGATTCGATTTGATTACTGTTGCTCAGAATCACGAGGAAGAGAAACAGAGCGACAACGCAGAGCGCCCACCAAACCACGTTCGGCCACCGCCTCCTCACAGGCCGCCGGAAATCCGCAGCCCTCCGCCTCATCCCCTCGTCCCACAGGACCGGCACAATAAATTTCAACAGTGGAGGCGAGAGCTCGAGATTCTTGGGCTCGACAACCGGGGCATCTACGTTCGATCTTGGACCAGGTCGATTGAGATCCACGGCAGGATAGGCTCGCGGGTCTGAATCAAGAGTAATCAACAACTGGCCGTCCTCTTGGATTGGGAAGTGAAGAAGCAGAGATGTCTCTCTCTATGGGGCAGATAACGGCTCTGATGTGAAATGATAATGTGGATTCTGTGTCTCTCTTTCTTTTCTGTCCCTGATAGTGCTATTTCTTCTTCCGACCAGTGACAGCGATGTGCTTCTTCTTCTTCTTCTTGTCCTCCTCAAACCAGAGACAGTCCGAATCCTTCGGTGCATTTCAATGGACTGTGAATAATAAATAGGTAAAGCATAAACACTAGGCAAACATATACACAACCACGGACCACCGACCACGGTTTAGAACTTCAGATGGGTCATGACCGACCATGCTAGAATAGGTGGTATCCTATTCATCTAAAACGGAAAAGGTTGTATCTTGACCCAATCCGTGCACGTATCGTGCCTAAGTCTGCCGTCTGATCTAGTCTATTTCGTTTAGTTATGTTACCTTTGTTTAATTACACTATTACAAGTTATCTGAACTTTTATATTAGATTTTGATTCATGTTTAACATAAAATTCATTATCTTTTGTTAAAATCGTGACAAAACAGGGTGGGCCAACAGCCAGATGTACAGGAGAATCGCAAACTGTAGAAGAAGATGCAGAAGCCAGCTAAAAGTGATCTCTCAGATAATTATGGAGCAATCCTACTGGATGGTATTCTTCCCACTTTCATTGAATCAGCATGTAAAATGTCTAGGGAGTGCAACTCGGGATTACATGACATTGTCGTGTGAGCAATATCAACCGGCTGCATATAACAGGCAAAACGGGTATTCGAGTAGAAGCTGTACGGTAACAGATATTTTAATCTATGTAATGACCTTACCAAGGGAAGACAATAAACTGATTTCCACAGCAAAGTTATGCACAGGACTAGAGTGGAGCTGCAGCAGCAATGAACCAATCATCTTCATATATCTTCACTATGTTTCAAATCCCCAGTGTGTTACGCCTTTCATTTGTTACGATCAACCATCTAAACAACTAACTGAAAACCAACTTGATGAATGGTGCCATTGGTATTGGACTTGGTAAGATGGGATTAGGAGGGAGATGTTCTGTGCACTGAGTCAGTCGTTCCAACAACGTTCCTGTTCAGCTTCATCAGACCTTTGTGTGGACGTTCAGCGGTTATTCATTTCATTCGTCAGAAAGAAAAAAATGGCCCTGAAATCAGTAGAAGATAGAGCTGAAATCTCTAGGGAGACAATTTTTGCTTGATCCATAATAAGCACACAGTACTACTCCCAAATGCAAAATTTATTCCGCAAGAAAATAACAGAAGTAATGAACTGGAATTAGCTGCAGCAGATCAGAGGGCCCTGCTGGACCATAGCCAACGTTCTGACAAGCTGAAAAAGTCCTGGAATCTGAATTATTTATGAGCTTGAAATCCATCAACTCTGCAAGTTCTGATACAGATGATTCCATCTCCTTGGATGAAGTCATCGCTAACTAGTAACTCCACCTTTCCAATTTTCTTGAGTTTGTGAACCAGTCACCAGCAAATATATATGGATTAGTCAAACTGCCTCGGCTTCACTTCATTGAAGAGTCGAATTGATTGACCAACATTTCCAGAGCGGACAAAGGTCTCAATAAGTGCAATATGAGTAAGCAAATACAGTCAACACCACTCTCTTCCATGTCCTTATAACTGCTCCGCGCTAACTATATTTAACCTTGGGCAAATTGATTAGTAAGCCATTATACGATATACTATCTGGCATAATGTCAGCTTCCTTCTTTGCAGCTAACTCACATGGCAACACAAGCAACACAACTCATGTCTAGGATCATGTTACAGGTAAAAGAGCCTGGCATTCTGCTACGATCAGCAAAAGATAATGTTGATCTTGTTCGCAATTGTCGTGCTTTTTTGGAAATGTCAGCTCTGATACTTCTGTTCCAAATCTGAGCAGCCTCGTGCAATGAGATGTCTGTAGAGATGCTTTGGTGAGGTTAAGGTAAGAAGCTGAACTCAGATATTTGTGGGACACAATTAGATGCTTAAAACCTTGGCTTGACAGATCAGCGTGAGCAGATGAAAGATGGACGTTCTTGCTCAGTTATGAAATGTGAGCAGCATAAGTTTTCTGGTTTGTTGTTGGGTCTNAAATGTGAGCAGCATAAGTTTTCTGGTTTGTTATTGGGTCATCCAAGGTCCTATCCACCACTTCCTCATCAACAGGAAAGGCCTATGTTGAATAAACCCGCAAAAAATTCCCATGGAAGCCACTTCTCCATCTGCAAAGAATGGCCAGACCCAAAGAAGATCAACTGGATGTAAAGCAAGTCCGTCTAATATAAACAGAAGAGAAGCATGNAGATCAACTGGATGTAAAGCAAGTCCGTCTAACATAAACAGAAGAGATAGTGAAGTCATGGACTATAATATGAACTTGAAGTTGAAGTAGAACTAACATTCTGCATCAGTTCCAAACTTAACCATAAAATGGCCTTATGAATAACAGACCACAAAAAGACGATGGCCCTTTTTTTTTTTTATCAGAATCCCAGCAGTAAATTGAATTGAATCCACGGTAGATCAAATCACAAAGATTAGAATGCCGCACGGTGACAAATACCAAGAAAGTTTCCCACTTTCCAAGCATTGGTGGCTCAAGCTCCTTTCTGTACTCAGTAATTTATACAATAAACCAACGTTGAGCAACCTGCAGTTACCAACATAGTGGGAGCATGCACCCTACAGAAAAACAGAACAAAACATCATAAATTCAGGAACATTACCAACTTGTTCAACCTACAGATATTCGCTGGAGAAGCATGCCAATTCGATGAAAATTACAGCAGCAAGTTCTTCCACCTCAACTAAAGCAATAAGGGGATGAGGGATCCAAAGCATACAAGAACACTAGCTCTCTCACCTGGTACAACGTTGAGGAGGTGTTACAGTCACATGAAAGAAGCGCCAACTGAAATCAGTGAGCTAAACCGGACATAAATGGGCATAATATTACTGCTTAGAAGTTCTGATCGGTTAGGGGTTGTAAGATTGGGCCACTATAAATCGATCTAATAGCTCCAATTTTTCCGTGATGAACATGTAATAAATTTACTCTGCTAGAAACATTAGGAAAAACATGAATTTTCAAGCATCATACATTTCCAGACATTATTTTATTCAGCTGGTTGCATAAAGGCAGCAAGACTTTTAGCTACAAGCTAAGACTTCCACAACAAGAGTTATGTCAGCCATAGCAAACTCCATAAAAGCCCCGAAAAACAAGAACCAGTCTAGCCCAAATTTCTCTTCTCCTCCATTGTTATTTCATTCTTCCTCAGCAACATCTTCTAGGAAACTCAGTGCCTGGCAAAATGGTGCAGGCACTGGATCATCCTCATCTGACCTGAAGTAGTTCCTCCTTCCGACCAGTTCTGCAGCCCTCTTTGCAGGCCCCGAATCTCTTGGGCTCTCATTCACGAATTGCCTTCCAGTCCTGATCTTTGGCAACACCTCGCTAATCCTGACCACTGATAATGGGGTTTCCGTGGAAGATTTATTTTCCTTCTTACCTTCTTCAGTCACTTCACTCTTGTAAAGTACCACTTCCCTGGGGATCTCCCACCTCTTCTTGGCCTTGACCTCAGTGTTGCTCTCCTGGGATGCTCGCCTCTTGTCGAATCTGTCAGCCTCTTCCTTGTCATTCTCAGGGAACGACCTTTTTCTGGCGGCACTAACAGTTATCTGATTGTACCTGCTTGGGACGACTCGTCCAGGTTTGGTGGGTTTCTTGGCGGATTTGTCTCCTTCTTTGAAAAGCGTTTTGGGCTGAATCGAAGATATCAGCCCTTCTTCCTTCTTCACACCTTTCTTTGACCCCACTGTTGTCCAGGCCTGCTTCTGAGGCTGAGTTTTGGAAACAGTCTTTCGGGTCTTCGGGCTCGCAGTAAGACTGAGACTCTTCCTCCTCTCCTTTGTGACCTTCAATTCATCGATCTCTTGGAGCTTCCAGAAGCACGATTTCCTCCTATTCTGAACAGACAGGACTGGAGTGATCTCTTGCCTGTTTGATGGCCGTGATTTGACCGCAGATGCGATCTCAGCTGGCCCCAGACTGACCCCTCGACGATTAGTCTTTGGCTTCATGCTCGAAAACAGGGACGCGTCGGTCTTCTTCTCCTCATCAGATTCTCTAGCACCCTGCTTCTGCCCCTTGACCTTTGAAGGAACAGTCCTCCCAGGAGGCCGCTCGCTCGTCTTACAACTTTGCTCTACCTTCTCGAGACGTAGAGCTTCGAGTCTCGATGACAGTCGCGAGATCTCCTTCTCAATCTCCACTATCTCTGCATCGATGTCCCTTTCCCGCCCTCCATGAACCTTCTCTTCTTGTGAGTCCTTCCATTTAATGCCCTTCAAGACAGGGGAGGCTGAGTCGGGCTCGAGGGGCAGATTGAGATTGAGATTCAGCAGCCTGACCTGAGAATTTAGTATCGGGCCATCAGGGCTGCGATTCTCCTTGCTGCAATCGTCTGACTCGAGAGACAGGGTCAGGTTTACGCAATCATGGTTCGAGGAAGCCCAAGTGAGCGGTTCAGACTCTCCATGGTCGAAGGCGGCATTGTTCCAGATCTGAAGATCAGGAGCGTCGAAGGCACCTGGGTACTGAAGAACACTCATCTTTAAGCAAATCAACCAATCAATCAGGTGTGTGAGGGGTAATGAAAGATTAAGCGTTCGCTTCTTTGGTGTTTTCTTGCGAAGAGAAAGCGCTGTTTGAGTATTTGTGTATGGAAATTGAATTCGACCGTTGGGGAGAAAAAAAGTAGACGTTGAGAATTCTGTAGCGGGATTACGCTCTCTCAGCCGTTGGATGTGAAACGGCTCCTACAGACGCTCCGATTTGATTTTCAAAGGCTCCATTTGTGGGCTGGGAACTGGGATTTGGGAACTGAAAGTCCAAATCTGCCCTTAATCGCCTGGGCCTGAAAGGAGCGAGACCTTTTCCGTTAGCTTTGCTTGACTGACTGCAACAGATGGTGAGGAATGACTGTTTTATGGAGTGATGTAGATTCTGATCCAAAATTAAGATATTTAAATTTTGATTTTGATTTTTTTTACTGACGGAATAGGGATTTCACCTCAAAAATTATATTATTTCTCTTAATTCAAACTTGATAAATATAACAGTTCGTTAAAATTATAAAAATGATAATGATTTTCCTCAATTTTCAATTCTAAGTTGCTAATTGAAAAAACGTAACCATGGCATCACCGTTACATAATGTCTCCTGACCCTTAACATATTGTGCAATTTTTAGATATATATATATATATATATAGTTATGAAGATCCGAGTTGACTGACTTCAGGATGCAACTTGCGCTATCGGATTGTGTAAGTAAGACACTTGAGCCGCCATCCCTGTCGAACATGAAGACCGAAAAACGTGTTACATATGGGATCTAGTGGGCCTGGCCCATCTGCTTAACAGGAATATGCAATGGGCCTCGGCCCATACTCCAACCGACGGAAGAGGCTTCAACCTAGGCTCGTGTGATACTAAAATTCCACCTGTCTTGGTATGGTCGGGGGCATGCGCTTCAAATCCAATCTAAATCTGAGAGTGCGATCGTAGATGATCGTCCTTCTTAATCTTATATCCCTAGATCTTTCTTTTTCCGATGTTGGAGATAACAAAACTTTGCATTTATCCACAGCACGGGCGCACGGTCGTCTCTCTACTCCATCGACTCCGGCTATTATCTGCTTAATATATTCACCCGTAACATCGATTTACCCTCATGCCGACATAGTCAAACTTGCTCAGCAATTAATCCCCCCAGAATTTAAAAATAGTGATCTATGTCGGGTATGTATAGATATGGTCTGCATGCATGGATGAGCATTTAACAATAGAGAGGCAAGGTATTAGCGGTCACACGTACGTATGCGCTAGAACCATATATATATATATATATATATGTGTGTGTGTGTGTGTGTGTGTGTGTGTGTGTGTGTGTGTATTGCATCAATCGATGAATCACTACGCGAAATCAATATTTGCATGACATACGCAAAACCATATATTTTATGGTTATAACACACCAACACCATACGGATATTCAAAGGTTGGTGGAGCTGAGGACACATCTCACTACCAGAAATGTAACAACATTTCGTAACTGCCCAAAACAAATTTTCATATTCTCACATATAATATATGTATACAATGTATGTCGAGTCAACTCTGAGGACGTAGATTACTGTACAAAAGCATGCCATGCAGAAGCAAACCCTAGAACTGCGACAGGTTATTGCCTGATCAATAAGCTACTCTGCATACTTCTATTTATGAATAAACATTAATATTAATTTGTTTAATGGAGTTCAGTTAACTGATGAACAAAAGGGAAATAATTATTTGCCAAAGTTGAAAAATTCCGGCGTAATGCTTTCCATAACAAGATCTACAGGGCAGAATCATGGCCACAGAAGAGGGAATCGATGATCTAATGCGGTGTGTGCGCGCGCGTGTTGATCATCCTAATTTTTCTTTCAGTTCCGTGGATGATGGATTTAAGGTATAGCTCTTCCCAAGATTCGTATTTGCTATTCTCTTAGTGGGATAGAAGATGTTGGTCATTGCTCAACAACAGCCACTTGGTATTACAAAATTTTCGATAGGGTGAATTAGTTTATATCTCTTAGCAATGTCCTCCGGATATCAAACAAGGGGACAATTATTATGAAACCACATTGGATTAATTTAATTATCTCAGTAAAAAAATATAAATATATATATCATAGAGCCAAAAAGTTATATATTATGTGTGAAACCCATGTAGAACAGTTGAAGATCGGATCTCGTCAGCATTTGACTGTAGATGAAGTGTGGATTGGGACAAACAACTAATTGTCCATCATCACAAGCTTCTAGAGCGTTTCTCGAGAAGGCAATGCATTCTTTAGAAAAACAAGGTTAAATGGTTTGACAAGCAAGCGAAAAGGTACACATACTAATCCATATTAGTCCCTATCAAAAGTGTTAAATCAACATCCTTGCTTGTACATGGGATTTATCCTTTTTTTTAATTACAGAGAGAATATCCATATAAATAAGTTTTTTTAAAAGAACATCGTTTCACTTAGGTAGCATCAACAATTACCTCAAATTCATCATTGAAATTGGTGTTCCATTATTAGCTTGCACGAGATACAATGAGTGATCTAAATATTTTCGCGATTATCTAAAGAATCAACATGCTAATGCATGTGCTATTTCCCTTTTTGGATTAGGAAGGAAGGCTACATACATGTTATTTGATTTGTTGGGTAAATGATAACAGCAGGAATCAGGGAAATGAGAAGGAGAAGTATTGTTTGACCAGAAGCTTTTATGTTATAAAATGCGATGTTAGATAGAGAGTTGATGGAAATGAACACCTGATTTTCATTGACTTTTGAATTGTTGGGGTTCATGCTTTTTTCCCTTGAGCTTCCCACACACACACAAAGATTAACTGTGCTTGTGCTTGAGGTTCTCTTTCTTTCTTTCTTTCTTTCTTTCTTTCTTTTTTTTTTTTTGGGTGGGCAAAACTTATGCTTATCAGTTGTCATCTCTCTCTCATTTGGATAAATTTAGAAAGCAACAACTTTGGTGAAACGAAAAAACCTGTTTCCTATTTTTCCATGTTGTATGTATACATTTTCATTTAATTCATTAAAAATGTAATTCTTAATATCTGCCCTTAATAAGAAGGGTGCACAACCATCGTATTTATCTTTTGTGCTATACTTTGGTAACTATGAATTTCATATTCAACCATGACAAAGTGCGAGTCTATATAGTAGTCCACTTTGATAGCATGTTTAATTTTCAATAGGATTATAAGATATTAACATATAATCAACTCAAAAGTAGAAGTTAATAGCAACAAAAACATCTATCGTATTCATAAAATTTTCTTATTAATTATCTAGTCAATATGGAATTATAGTTATCATTAGATTAAAAACACCAATTAATTTCCATTGAACTAGAGAACGGGAATGAATCACTTCAACAAATATTTTAAAAAAATAATTTATATATAAAAAAACAATCTTATTGATTTTCTTTACCTTGCCATCTTGAAGGTCGTCCTTTCCGTTGACATTTAGTAATAGAAGGAAGGTCATTGACTAAATGTTGGGAAGTAGAGGGGACGCTTGTCCCTGCTTGCGACGTGGCTCGTTTCTGGTGGTTTGGGCTGAATGTGTTCTTGAGATGTTGGCTTCTCAAATCACATTCACAACAAGTGTCGCCGGATGACATCCCTTGTACCATCAACTAACCCATTGTAGCAATGCAAAATAAAATTATAAGACCATACATATACATATATATGCGTGTGTGTGAATAAAAGACTGTATATGTGTGTTTGTAACGAAAAAAAAACATCTAGTATTGAACAGTGGCTGGATATATGAAATTAATTGAATCAACAAATGTCTTACGTACAAGATGATCATGGTATGTCGTAATGCTATGCTTATGTTTGTACAGAATCATTTCTTCCTTCATTATATATATATATATATATATATTTGAGTGAAGTACACTCGTAGAGGCATATTTTATAATTGTTTATCATGTTTCCCATAATTTATTGTATATCTAGCTCTACACTTCCTTGCTATTTTGCATCGGCGGCGCAGTAACTATTCACAATTCATAAATCTAGGAGTAGTCAAGTCGTAATTGGATATGTTTAATTAACACTGATTTCTTAAAGATCTTTTTGGGTGACATCAAGACTAAAAATACATCAGTTGTGCCCACAACAGCAGCAGAAATTAACTCGTTTTTGGTTGTATACGTCTTTTAAGAAAGAAATCAATTTGAAAAAAAAAAAGAAAATTTTTTACCGTGTCCGAGTAAATCAACTTTTTCCCCTTGGAAATTAATTTTATACGCTGAGATACATACGTCGAAATGGCCATGGCCGATGGCGACACGAGGCAGGGACGGCACCAAAACCTTTTGACTTTCATCTCCACTTCCTCTCCTTAGCTTCTCGCCCCTGCGGCTCTGTATATAAATCCCAGAGATCAATTTCCTCATCCCGCAACGTAGACCACGAAGTGCCCCCTTCTCCATTAAAGTGTCAAGCAGACTCTCAACTTCCTTACCGGAAAAGGGGGGATCCATTTTCTCGTTCAGGAACCCTAGCTGAACCTCTGGTAATTGAGGAGGAGACAGATGGGGAGAGCACCTTGCTGCGACAAGAATGGTCTCACGAGGGGTCCGTGGACCCCGGAAGAGGACCTCAAGCTCATTAACTTCATCCAAGCTCACGGCCCCGGGAACTGGAGAACCCTTCCCAAGAACGCTGGTAAGTTATCCGATTGATGTACTGGATTTACAATAGCCCTCTTTCCAATCTTAAACCGAAGCGCACGTATGAAGTAGAATGTAGGAGAAGCTCATTACAGTGGACCTTGTTCCATTCCTCTCATTGAGATATTCTCTGAGTTATGCAGGGCTTCAGAGATGTGGGAAGAGTTGTCGTCTTAGGTGGACAAACTACCTGAGACCCGACATCAAGAGGGGGCGGTTCTCGTTCGAGGAGGAAGAGACCATAATCCAACTTCACAGTGTCTTAGGCAACAAGTAATGATGATTTAATCTTTCCTTTTTCCATCTTCTTTATTATTTTATATTCTATTTATTTCCTGGAAATATTCGACTCTTATTATGCATTTTTCTTTCTTTAATGTTTTGTTAGGTGGTCCGCCATAGCTGCTCGCTTGCCTGGGAGGACGGATAATGAGATCAAGAATTACTGGAATACTCATATCAGAAAACGACTCCTTCGAAGCGGGATCGACCCAGTAACACATGCCCCTAGGCTCGACCTTGTCGACTTGTCCTCTATCCTCACCTCATCCCTGAGCGGCAGGAATAACCTTCTGAATCTTACAAACTTGTTAAGCACTCAGGCCCTATTGAACCCTGATATGCTACGATTCGCATCTGCGATCTTGTCTCTCAGAAATGAAAACTTCAACCTACTTCAGCAGAGTTTCCAAGAAAATAATTTTCCTCTCAATATCTCTCAAGCGCAGCAAAATCATCTGGAGACTCCAAGAATCCCGCCATGCACCGCCATATCTAACGCTCCTTGCCCTCCTCTCCTGAGCCAGACACAACAAATGCAACCTAATACTGGAGACTTCTCGTCTGAATACGTGGATCCCCAACAAAGTGATTTAGAGACGCCAACTATAAATGGAAACTTTGTTTCTCAGCCGTACTATATCCCCGCATCTAATGCTCCATTAGAGAACATGAATTTTCAGCTGAAGAGCGATGAGAAGGACCTCGGCGTAGACTCAATCGTATCAACACCTCTGTCCGGTGTGACTCCATTAAACTCATCATCAGCGTTCATCAACAGCAGCCCGGAAGAGGAGAAGGAGGGCTACTGCAGCAGCTTCTTAGAGTTTGAATTTCCCGAGAGTTTGGACATTAACGATTTCATATGAGTGTATGCATGTGTATGATAGAAAAAATTAGGGCATCAGTACAAAGTTGTTGCTTTGCTTGATGTTAATATTTGAAATTCTTCATTTGTAGCTTTGGCCTTTCTGCTGTGGGTTTGGAAGAACAATAAGTTTAGTCTTCCTCTTCTTTTCATTTTGATTAAAACAATGCTGGAGATCTCTCTTTGTCAATCTGTCGAAGCTAGAACCCATCTAACCAGCCAATTATTTCAAAATTGAAAACGAGATAGAAAGTAATACGTGTTGTACTTAAATAATATTATGAATTCGACTTTAATAAATGAAAAAAAAATTACAGTTTCAAAAGTTATATTTCCTAATAAATTATTTCATTAAGATATAACTTAACTAAGTTTTAAATTTTTAAATATGATATGATACCCTTAAAAAGAGAGAAAGGATTCATCTCACATTATATGTAGGCATATGTTACACGCATAGGCAATGTGCATTAGTAAATTAAAAAAAGAAGGTAATTTGTACTATTTCACGTTGACAAATTGGACTCTCATTCGACGGACTTCACCTGCATTATAAATGTTCAAAACTTACTAAGACTTTATCTCGTGGCCACATGGTTGCTACGTCGGCGCCTGAACATAGAATAGCCTTAGCCATAATTAATTAATGTCCCAATACCATGACAAGGATCACTGAATTTTCGTCGGTCACGTACATTATCCGATATCCTCTTATTTTTCGTATTCAACCTCTCCCGTTTCATCATCGACCCCGTGGGCCATCACAAAATGTCGAGCGATGAAGCGCAATTCAACTTGGAAAGCTAAACCAAAAAGTTGTTCCTTGTCGTCACATGTGCCTTCTTCAAGCATCTTTCTCGTCTTGTGAAAACTCGTTTCGGGAATCGTACTCCTGATGATCGTGCATGTTCCCATGGAAAAATACAAGGTTTTGACAAACGCGCGTCGGTTCCCATGTATTCAGATCTTGTGTCGTGAATTAGGCTGAGTTTTTAGTCCCCGAAGCCTTGAATCATTACAACGGAGGAGAAAAATGTGTTGCTCTCTGGGTCTTTTATATGGACTTTCACGTGTCATAGTACTTCGACTGTCTATGTGTGGCTGCAAATGTGTGTGTCATCTATCCTAGATGGGCAATCATTGGTAATCAATATATATATATATATATAGATCATTCAATATTGAATTTTGAATATTATACATATTNTATATATATATATATATAGATCATTCAATATTAAATTTTGAATATTATACATATTCTCTAAGGCACCGAAATAGATATAAGCTATATTGATTCTTTTTTTTTCTTTTTTCAGGGTTAATGACCCGCAAAAACTTTTATATATCAAAATTTTCCTTCATTAGTGAATTTTCTTAACTAATAATATTAGCCGATTTCAATACCATATTTAATAGCATAACAGTAGAGTTTGATTTGGAATGCTAGAACATCCACGTTTTCCTCCTATTTTTGACCTGATAATAATTAGACCGAGGCAATGGCCAGTGAAGCATCTGTTCGTTCGTCATTCAATCAGAAGGGTGTGTGCTGTGCGCTGTCTCGCGAGTAATTTGTGGCTGACATCCTAACAGGGCACAGCAAACTTCGGCTACTAAAGAGCGCCGAGGAAATTGAAATTTTCCCTCTCGGGTGGAAAAAGTGCGAAGCAGCGTGTCACTTTTTCTCCTTTGCTGTAAGACACGTCGTCTCAATGACTCATGAATTGGAAATAATTATATCAATTATGAAGAAAATATTTTATTCGTAAATAGAAGGATAGAGTTGAATCTTAATTATTTAAAATTAAAATTTTAGATATTATACGAATAAATATTACATTTCCCTTTACAATTGTAAATCATGAGCTTTTGCTTAAAATTGGAGACACCGGTAGAAATATCTATAGCTGTCCTTCAAAACTTTCTAGCTCAGTAATGCTTCATTTTATTTGTTTTTTCAACTCCAAGATCCAACAATTAGGTAGTCCTGCATATATATATATATACACGCGCTATTAGCTATTTTGTGGACCATATTCACCGACTTATTTTTATGTATATGTACCTTATCATCTAAAAATTTAATAAACCTCATTTAATTATGATATAAATTTGATTATTTTATTTATAGATAAAACTGTTTCGATTATAAAATTATTTATTCATAAAATTTAAAAATAAACTTTATTTAAAAAAATATATGCTAAATTATTTATTTGAATTAAATCGTATTGTATTAATATAGACTTATATTACATGCGTTGATGGCATTAATTTTTACCGGATTCTCGTGTGCCCATATGATTGCATTAATTGAGAGGGTCGGAATCGAATCGGTTGACCAAAGTTGTCAAAGGAAGCGTCATCGAGCTGCTAACCTTAATTAATGCGTTTCATACTTTCCTCCGAGAGGCACATAGATTCTGCGCGCACATACGTTTCGTGCGGTTAACCTCTAAATGGGGAGATCAGAGTGGGTGGACTGGCCCAACAAAGACCATCGGCGGGGGCATCGACTTGCAGGGTCAAACTTTTGTTGCCCCCGGTTGACAAAATGCAAAGCAGCCGGCATCGCTGTCCTCCGTTTGGTCGTCCGTTGATTCTTATCGAGTCATAGTACATCAAGGACATTTAATTAATTCGATCAAGGAACCTGCGGATCCAAACGAAGATGATGTTGCAGGGTTTTCTGTCGTTGATGTGGACACCACACAGTTGAGGATGAAAAGCGTGTCGAGTGGTTGGAGGATGACGATCAGATCTGCATCCTCTGCGTAACTGTTGGGCCTGCTCGTGAGTCCTGCTGGGCTTTGCGTGGCCCGCTAAGCCCAAGGCTCATCATTTTAAGTGTCAATTCACTCATAGGAATAGTTATTAATTAGAGCAATCTGATTGGTCAAACTTAATAATTTGTTCTCATCAATTGACGTTAGTAAATACCAATCACAGTACATCAACTTAGGGAGTAAACTGTAAATCGCTCGAATAGGGGGCAAAAAATGGAATTAAAAAGTGGGTTTTCTATAAAGAGGGGAGGGACATAGGAAAAAGAAAGTTCAGGAAAAGCAATCGGCAGCACATTCAATGATTGAGCAGTTGAATGGCTGCAAAGGAAGATGCACGTAAGCGATGCAAAGCGGGTACATCAATTCATTTCTTATTAGATATCTTTATATGCTTCGTATTACTAGAAATTCAAGTAAAATCAGCACATCAAACAATAGTTCTCTCTATTCTCAACTTACACCGCCCAAATCAACATCATATTTAATTAGGTAAAGAGGCATTAAACCCATATATATAGAGAGAGAGAGAGAGAGAGAAAGAAAGAAGAAGAAGCTGAATTGAATTGCAATGTGGGTTTCACACTCAATTATGGCCTGATAAAGCCATCAACTGTGACCAAAGTGAACAATAGCCTCGTTTTGATTGATGGGCTAGTAATAAAAATCATTTTTTCGTAGCTCAATCATTCAAAAAGCTCTTTAGTTTGTGGCCCAAACAAAGAAGAAAAAGGAGAAAAGCTTCCTACTTTTCAGATCGCACGATCGCATCAAACAATTATCGGGACACGCTCTACCTGGAGACATGAGATCTACCACTTGGAACAATAGCCTCTACAAACAACGAGATCATATGAAAGGAAAAATATACATATATGTATGTATATAGCTTTGACAAGATCAAAATTGTAAGTAGAAGTAGCTTGGACTCACTAGAGGATTTGCTTTTTGTTACATATTATATCTGTTAATTAGTTAAAAATTATTTCTCATAATAATAAAATATTTTTTATATAAGAAAATAATCTTTCGGCC
>CXYZ01020443.1:1283694-1308248 GCA_900006705.1 Sonneratia caseolaris
CAGTTTCTCCAACCCAATTTACATGGTGACCAACTGCCAAACAGACATAAAACAAAGGGATTTAGGACGACAACCATACTGTCTCGTGTGGAGCTCCGCAACTTCATCTCCCTCAGCCACGGAGACAGGGTCTCGGAGAGATGATTTATGCTCGCTGTCAGCTGTTGCCTCGCATTATGTGTCATTAAAGGAGGGATGGAGTGGGTTCCAGATAGTTGGTAGGATCAAGCACGTAGAGAGATCTCGAAGGTGTGGTGGAGGAGAAGAGGCTGAGGCTCTGAGCAGAGACCCTTGAAGTGGTTTGGAATATTGTGATCTTTTCTTTTCTTTTTTTGTAATTCAATCCGCTCTTTTGCAATTTGCCCTGGCACAAACATGTGTATAATTCTTTTGTGCCTCATTTCTTCCAAATCCTATATTTACATTTTCCGTGCATAGAGCTTCATTTACGATAGTACTGCTACATTTTACAATGAACAGAGCCCCCCCTTTTTTTCCCCCTAGAATGTACAGACCTATGCATGGACAAGATCTGTCTATGCCACTGTATACCAACACCCCCACGTGCAACAGTATGCTTAAGAAGGCAACTCTCTTGATACTCGATCAATAAACTATAATTATGCCACCTAATCTCCCAGCAGTCAGCTCCTCCTATATTTTCTCTTGGGTTTGGATTCCAAAAGAGGCTTATCGGCGTAATACAAGACATTTGGAGAAGGCAATAAAAGGAGGCAATGTAATCTAGTAAACAAGAATCAAGTGCGGAACTTATTGAACTGTATTAGCCATTTTTCTTGGAATTGAATCTCTTTTTCCGCGTCATCTTTTGTCAATGACATTTACTTTCATTCACAACTTGACAACTGCGCCTTCATCACGACTTTAACAACTTCCTCTTCAACCAAGTGAGAGCTATCCAAGTTTTGATGAGCTTTGGCTTCCGAAAGCGAATAACTCCACTTACATCAGGAACGCTCTTACTGCACCAAAAGGAGGAGAAGAAGGCTCATAAACACACAGCTACAGATCTCCCCTTCCAACTACCTTTTGTCTCCTCTTTCCCTTCATTTATATATAGCACCTTCCCAACTGCTTGTTTTGTTGCCTTATATACTTCCAATCCTCCTTGTACATATCTCAATCAACACTTAAACTACAACACGGTGCTCCATTTCCAGAATATCAGTCATCTCAAAGGCAGGAAGAACATCAAATGGGCAGCCTCGATGCCCAATCCGCAGCCAGCTTTGAGCCCTTGGACCCTGAGCATTTCCGCAGCCAAGCCCACCGGATGGTTGACTTCATTGCTGACAATTACAAGCGGATTGAGAGGTACCCGGTTCAGAGTCGGGTCCTGCCAGGCTACCTGAGAACCCGTCTCCCTGAGTCACCACCTCACAACCCTGAGGCATTAGGTCTCATCCTCCAAGATGTTGAGGCTGACCTCACACCCGGGATCACCCACTGGCTAAGCCCCAACTTCTTTGCATTCTTCCCCGCCACTGTCAGCACTGCCGCCTTTATTGGGGAGATGCTGTGCACAAGCTTCAATTCCGTTGGTTTCACTTGGTTCGCCTCCCCCGCTGCCACCGAGCTTGAGATGGTTGTCATGGGCTGGGTGGCCCACATGCTCCGGCTGCCCGAGTCATTCATGTTCTCTGCCGGCAATGGTGGTGGCGGAGTGATTCAGAATACCACCAGCGAGTGCATCCTCGTCACCCTCGTGGCAGCCCGTGATCGAGCCGTCAATTCCATTGGGGCCCACAACCTACATAAGCTTGTAGCTTATGGCTCCGACCAGACACATTCGACCTTCATGAAGACTTGCAAGCTCGTGGGGATCCACCCTGGGAACATCCGCTTGATCCCAACGACAATTGAGGCAGAGTTCTCCATGTGCCCTGTGCTCCTGCGGAAGGCAGTGGAAACTGACGTGGCTGCTGGGCTGGTCCCGCTGTATGTATGTGCAACTGTGGGGAGCACATCAACAACGGCAGTGGACCCGATTGAACCGGTTGCTGATGTGGTAGGAGAGTTCAGGATGTGGCTACATGTGGATGCGGCTTATGGAGGGAGTGCGTGCATCTGCCCTGAGTTCAGGCACTACCTGAATGGCGTTGAACGGGCGGACTCCCTCAGCCTCAGCCCGCATAAGTGGCTGCTCAGCTACTTGGACTGCTGCTGCCTCTGGGTGCAGAAATCGGGCTTGCTGATCAAGGCCCTGATCACGAACCCAGAATATCTGAGGAACAGCCCGACTGAATCAGATCTGGTTGTGGACTATAAGGACTGGCAGGTGGGAACCGGCCGCCGGTTCAAGTCTCTCCGACTTTGGCTCATCATTCGGAGCTATGGTGTTTCCAACCTCCAGGAACACATTCGGTCTGACATGAGAATGGCGAGGACATTCGAAGGGCTTGTAAAGTCAGACCCACGGTTTGAGGTGGTTGTACCAAGACGGTTCGCCTTGGTCTGCTTCCGGTTACGGCCGATGGGGTCGGTCTGCGCAGAGATCCTGAACCAGAAGCTGCTGGACTGGGTGAACTCAACAGGCCGGCTTTATATGACGCACACGGTAGTCGGTGGAGCGTACTNTTTGGGCTAGAGAGAGACCACTATTGTTTTATTATCATCTAGGACTTCAATGATGGCGTCTATCTGCATGGGGGCGATGGCGTGAGCCTTAAATCTCTCTCTCTCTCTCTCTCTCTCATGCATTAAAAATTCCATTTCCATGGCGTGCAAATTCTTTCTCCTCCTCACCTTTACATATACAAGTGATGTATACATGTATAGCAGACATTTTACACGCACAGATACGCAAAGATCCAATTCTTTTTTTTTGTTTATTTTTTGAGGAGTTTTAAAGGAAAAACAAACGAAAGAGATTGGGGGACGCTTGGGGGATTGCATCAGTCTTTCCCCAATGACAATTAGCATAAACAATTGTCATCTTTTTGTCCTTTCTCTTGCACCGATGCATTCCGCCCAAGCCCATTTAGAAAACACAACCACAAAGGCATCCAATAACTCCCCAATTCCCGTGTAAGTGTTACCATAGTAGGAAGAACTAGAGAGAAGAATACAGATAGATGCACAATAAATAATCATTAATATGATAACTAAATTCAATACTTCTTAGTATAATATTAAAACGATATCTCAGTACAAAAATTCTTTATTCTTTTTTGAATTTGTCTTATATGATATGGAAGAGCGATGATCGAGTGGAAACAGAGTTATCACACAGTATATTGCCACATCTTATGGGTGGAAGAATGAGTCCTCCAGTTGCTCGACCTTCTTCCTTCTGCACTCCCGTGCAGCGATAATCTCTGCATGGACGGATCATTATCGAGAAATGAAACGTTCCAGCTCCTTTTGGACATCCATACATTTGATTGGGAGGAGAGATTAAGGGAAAGGGAAGGGACAAAAATTGCATGAGATAATAAATAATATCTACTGGGAGGGAAACGGTCGAGATGGAGCAAAGATGAAGCAACCCTCCAAAGAAAAACCGAAAAACAATGTGGAACGTTCTTCAAAGATATATTTGGAAGTCATAAAAAAGAAACACATTTTATGGTTCAAGGCCTCTTTGGCTCCTGCTGGCATCCTCAGCTTTTGTCCCGTCACCGCCATATCTGCCCTTATTTTGTCATTTAATTCCCCTGTTTGCTTCCTCTCTTTATATCCCTCTTCTCTTCTCAAGATTGACCCACTTTCAAAGTCGAATCCTATGGGTGACCCTTCAACCTGATCAACACCAGCAGGCATTGATTAAGTTTAATAATCCTAATTGGATTCTTTTATATTGCATGGCTTCCTTTTCTTGAGTAGATTATCGAACTAATTATTCTTATCATCATCTAAATGTCGATTATGTTTCAATACATGCCATTAAATGTATTGTTTTCAACATTCATAACTAATACGAAATATACAGCGCAATGGAATACTATCGTTTATCGTACAGCCTAATATTCTAACCGCTATAAAAATTGCTATCTTATTATAAAATATCAGTAATAGAATCCTATGTGGTGCAATATCCATGAATAAATCACATTTCTCTTTATTGTAATAACATGATGTTATTATATCTATCTGCAAAGCAGCAAAGATTGAGCGATCAAGATTAGGACTATGAATTCAATTTGTTTCATTTTCCACGGGGCTACCTAACCTACCTAAGATGCTTTCACTTTTTAGTCAGTCAGTCAGTCGACTAAGTGGGCAGCATTAGTTCATGTCTGGACATGTCCATTTTCAAGGAGTAGTTACATGATTCTGTGTGAAATGACAGCAACATTTTTATATTGTCATTTTTGGGCTTATTGAGTACCATTAGTGGAAAGAGGACTGGAGAATCCGCTTGCTGTTATGATACTGAATTTGTAAAGCATCCTATGTCATCATGTCTTCACGTGTCTTTGGAAATAGTGCCTTAAAGTGTTTTTTTTCATTGTTCATAATATGTCGGTAGTTCCTACTAAGTCCAAAATCATGCACAGTGACTCATTTTACCCGAACCAAAAAACAATGCCTTACTCTTCGAATTATCGTCTATGGAAGAGAAAATAAACGAGGGTTGAGATTTCAATATGAATCCCGATCCGAACGCTTGCATGTATNCCCCCCCTTTTTTTCCCCCTAGAATGTACAGACCTATGCATGGACAAGATCTGTCTATGCCACTGTATACCAACACCCCCACGTGCAACAGTATGCTTAAGAAGGCAACTCTCTTGATACTCGATCAATAAACTATAATTATGCCACCTAATCTCCCAGCAGTCAGCTCCTCCTATATTTTCTCTTGGGTTTGGATTCCAAAAGAGGCTTATCGGCGTAATACAAGACATTTGGAGAAGGCAATAAAAGGAGGCAATGTAATCTAGTAAACAAGAATCGAGTGCGGAACTTATTGAACTGTATTAGCCATTTTTCTTGGAATTGAATCTCTTTTTCCGCGTCATCTTTTGTCAATGACATTTACTTTCATTCACAACTTGACAACTGCGCCTTCATCACGACTTTAACAACTTCCTCTTCAACCAAGTGAGAGCTATCCAAGTTTTGATGAGCTTTGGCTTCCGAAAGCGAATAACTCCACTTACATCAGGAACGCTCTTACTGCACCAAAAGGAGGAGAAGAAGGCTCATAAACACACAGCTACAGATCTCCCCTTCCAACTACCTTTTGTCTCCTCTTTCCCTTCATTTATATATAGCACCTTCCCAACTGCTTGTTTTGTTGCCTTATATACTTCCAATCCTCCTTGTACATATCTCAATCAACACTTAAACTACAACACGGTGCTCCATTTCCAGAATATCAGTCATCTCAAAGGCAGGAAGAACATCAAATGGGCAGCCTCGATGCCCAATCCGCAGCCAGCTTTGAGCCCTTGGACCCTGAGCATTTCCGCAGCCAAGCCCACCGGATGGTTGACTTCATTGCTGACAATTACAAGCGGATTGAGAGGTACCCGGTTCAGAGTCGGGTCCTGCCAGGCTACCTGAGAACCCGTCTCCCTGAGTCACCACCTCACAACCCTGAGGCATTAGGTCTCATCCTCCAAGATGTTGAGGCTGACCTCACACCCGGGATCACCCACTGGCTAAGCCCCAACTTCTTTGCATTCTTCCCCGCCACTGTCAGCACTGCCGCCTTTATTGGGGAGATGCTGTGCACAAGCTTCAATTCCGTTGGTTTCACTTGGTGCGCCTCTCCCGCTGCCACCGAGCTTGAGATGGTTGTCATGGGCTGGGTGGCCCACATGCTCCGGCTGCCCGAGTCATTCATGTTCTCTGCCGGCAATGGTGGTGGCGGAGTGATTCAGAATACCACCAGCGAGTGCATCCTCGTCACCCTCGTGGCAGCCCGTGATCGAGCCGTCAATTCCATTGGGGCCCACAACCTACATAAGCTTGTAGCTTATGGCTCCGACCAGACACATTCGACCTTCATGAAGACTTGCAAGCTCGTGGGGATCCACCCTGGGAACATCCGCTTGATCCCAACGACAATTGAGGCAGAGTTCTCCATGTGCCCTGTGCTCCTGCGGAAGGCAGTGGAAACTGACGTGGCTGCTGGGCTGGTCCCGCTGTATGTATGTGCAACTGTGGGGAGCACATCAACAACGGCAGTGGACCCGATTGAACCGGTTGCTGATGTGGTAGGAGAGTTCAGGATGTGGCTACATGTGGATGCGGCTTATGGAGGGAGTGCGTGCATCTGCCCTGAGTTCAGGCACTACCTGAATGGCGTTGAACGGGCGGACTCCCTCAGCCTCAGCCCGCATAAGTGGCTGCTCAGCTACTTGGACTGCTGCTGCCTCTGGGTGCAGAAATCGGGCTTGCTGATCAAGGCCCTGATCACGAACCCAGAATATCTGAGGAACAGCCCGACTGAATCAGATCTGGTTGTGGACTATAAGGACTGGCAGGTGGGAACCGGCCGCCGGTTCAAGTCTCTCCGACTTTGGCTCATCATTCGGAGCTATGGTGTTTCCAACCTCCAGGAACACATTCGGTCTGACATGAGAATGGCGAGGACATTCGAAGGGCTTGTAAAGTCAGACCCACGGTTTGAGGTGGTTGTACCAAGACGGTTCGCCTTGGTCTGCTTCCGGTTACGGCCGATGGGGTCGGTCTGCGCAGAGATCCTGAACCAGAAGCTGCTGGACTGGGTGAACTCAACAGGCCGGCTTTATATGACGCACACGGTAGTCGGTGGAGCGTACTTGCTACGGTTTGCGGTGGGAGCCACTCTCACTCAAATGTGCCACGTGACGGCTGCCTGGAAGTTGATCAGGCAGGGAGCTGATGAGCTGCTCGAGAAACTCAAGTAATTTTCTATAGATTTTAAGTGAATAAATGTTCTAAAAGATTTGCTTTTGTGTGATTCCAAAAGAGGAGCTTGTGAGTACGCTCTGATAAGAACAAACTTTCAGTATAACAAACGAGAAGAATAGAAGTGTTTTCTGTAATCTCTACAAAAATAATTATGAGAAATCTTTGTTTACTTGCTTGTTGTTTATGTAATGGAAATCCACAGAAATTGAGTTTGTTCATAGACTTTATGAGCGTCATTAAGGATAATGCAAGGCAAGACTATGAACAGACCTTGTGTAACTTGTGCACATGCCTTCTTACAGAGGACAGTGATGAGATGATGTTCGACTTTTCTGAAGTTCACCTTGGTCCAGAGATCTATGTCAAAGTGAGCCATCCAGGGACCGCTCAAAGTCATGAAAGCAAAATTCTGTTACTACCCTGAGGTCACATCATAGACAAGAAAATCAAGACGTCTCTACCTGAGAAGAACCCGTTAAAAATGAGGAAAGCATAACCTTGCATGCCAACTCACGTTAATCTCTCAGTTGACTTCTTCCTAAAAAAATTTAACAAGAGATGAGTACTTGGACTGCTCATTTTGGAATTGTGGTTTGATAAAGAGTTGATGTTGTAAGAATATTTTGGAGCTCAAGAGGCTACGATTGAGTTCATTGCCATAGAAATACATACAACTTGGAAACCAATTTGTGGTCCCCGAAGATCAGGTAATAAATATAGAAATAATGAAATTATTCTAACCTATAAGAAAAAGTGTGTATAAGAAAATTATTCTATCCTTATAGGAGAATATATCATATTCACCTACCTAAATATATTACAAGAATTAAGGAAATAATAAGATAACAACATTGCAATTGCATTAGAGATTATATGGACGAATATATATGGCTGATATGATTGCGTCCAATACTCCCCCTCAAGTTCGAGAGTGAAGGGTATGAATGCCTAACTTGGACATAAGGAAGTGAAACCGAGCCTTGCCAAGGGCCTTTGTGAAAATATCAGCAAGCTGCAAGCGGGTTGGTACATGAGTGGTGGCTATGACACGTGATTTGATGTGTTCCCGAATAAAATGACAGTCTATCTCAATATGTTTGGTGCGTTCATGGAAAATGAGATTGGCTGCAATGTGAAGAGGAGCTTGGTTGTCGCAATATAGTAACATGGGGGCGGAGAAAGAAATGCTAGGAGTACGGAGTAAGTTTTGTAGCCACAAGAGTTCACTAACTGTAGATGACATAGCTCGATACTCAGCTTCTCCTGAGGAGCGAGAAACGGTGGTTTGCTTCTTAGTGCACCATGAAATAGGGCTACCACCTAAGGTTATGAAATAGCCTGTAAGAGACCGTCACATCATGGGGGATGAGGCCCAATCAGAGTCACAGTAGGCTACGACTTGAAGAGACAAGGGCCTCAAAAGGATGCCTTGACCTGGAGACTGCTTTAGGTAGCGAAGCACCTGTATTGCCACATCCCAATGTTCTGTTTGGGGCTGTTGCATGAATTGTGACAAAATATGGATAGACTAGCATAATTTAGGTCTTGTAATGGTAAGGTAAATGAGGTGACCCACTAGGCAACGATATTTCCCAGGGTCAGACAAGAAAGAACCCACAATATCAGATAATTTATGTTGTTGCTCCATCGGAAAATGGGAAGGTTTTGGAACCTAGCATGTTGCTCTTCGACAGGATGTTTAGTGCATACTTTCGTTGAGTGAGAAATAATCCATAATTCAACCGTTCAATCTCTATCCCCATAAAATATTTAAGAGGACCCAAGTCCTTGACATGGAAGTAGCGATTGAGGTAAGCTTTGAAGTTCGCACAACGCTGTGAATTATTACTAATGACAAGCAAGTCATCAACATAAACAAGAATAGCTAGAAAAGTGTCACCACGTGATAGAGTAAAAAGGCAGTGATCCACTATTGCTTGTGTGAACCCATATTGTTCAAGAGAAGTGGCGAGTTTAGCAAATCAATTTTGAGAAGCCTCTTGAAGTCCATATAAGGATTTTTGTAACCTGCAAATATTCCCATTAGAAGAGGAGAAACTTGGGGAAGAGGACGGATAATTATACAAGCCTATATCACCATGGAGAAATGCATTGTGGACATCAATTTGGTGTATCTCCCAATTCTTGGCTATTACTATGGCTAACAAGCAATGTATAGTGACAAGTTTTGCAATCGAGGCAAAAGTTTCATGGAAATCAATCCCTTCCACCTAAGTGAATCCTTTAGCCACTAGGCGGGCCTTATAGCGATCGATGGTCCCATTAGCTCGTCGCTTGATTTTGAACACCCATTTGCAGCTAATCGAGCATTTACTAGGAGGAAGCTGTTGAATTGTCCAGATTTTATTAAGCTGTAAAGCTCGTATCTCTTCTGCCATGGCTGCACGCCAATGTGGGCTCCTCATGGCTTGTCTGTACGTCTTTGGGTCAACAGAAGCATCAATGGCAGCCAAGAAGCTCAAATGGCTAGGGGATGAACCTCTATAGGCAATGAAATTCTCAATGGGATGGGCTGTGCTTGAGGAGTGTGGTTGAGTTGGTGAGAAGAGAGGCGCTGATGTGGCAGTATGACAAATGTAATCAGCAAATCGAGGTGGGGCCCATCATTCCCAAGATGATCATCTCAGAACATTCTCCTCATGAGTAAGCAAATCGGTCTCGACAGCAGGTGGAACAACATGAATGGGCTGGTTCTAGGCAGTGCGTCAAGGGAGTGCAACTCCATCAGCCAACAATTGCTGTGGAGGCCCATGCTCATCAATTTATGAGCCAACAAAAAGATTAGGGCTCTTTGTACTGGGCTAGGTCTCCTTTAAATCTTCTGGATTGTGGTCAATTTGTATCTCCGCTTCATCAGCAGTGGAAGGAGAGAGGGGCCCATGTGTGCTTCTTGAATTGGGCTCAGTTTCCTTGTTAGCCTGGATAATAGCGGGTGGCCCAATCTCCCCCTCAATCTGCGCATCTTGAATGATAGTGGGCCTTGTTTTCGTCTCAATTGGTGTGGCCGGACTCATTGTGGCTCTTTGAACTGTCCATTCATCAAATAATTGGATGTCCATTGGTTGAGGGCTATCGCCTGTAGACTTAAATGGGAAATTATCCTCATAAAAGATGACATCACGTGAGGTGAAAATTTCTCGAGAGCGTAGATCATATAAGCGCCACCCTTTCTTCCTATATGGGTATCCCATGAAAATGCTCACCAAATTTATCCCATGGTCGAACTTGAGCATAACATAAAGATCCGAATACTCGTAAATGTGAATAATCCGGTAATTTCCCAAATATCACTTCAAATGGGCTCTTGTTGGAGAGCAGCAGGGCAGGTGTGAGATTGATTAAATGTGCCGCGGTGGAAATGCATTCACCCCAAAATTTTATTGGAAGTGAAGCCTGAAAGAGCAAGGCACGGCAATGTTTAAGATATGTCAGTGTTTGCGCTCTACTCGCCCATTTTGTTGAGATGTGTCTGCATATGTGGTTTGGTGGATAATTCCCTTCATCAAGAAAAAATCATGTAATTCTTTCGACAAAAATTCCATGCCATTATCACTCTGCAAAATCTCAATAGATCGATCAAATTGATTGCATATCAATGAATAGAAATCAATCAAATATTTACGAGCCTCTACCTTTTCTCGTAATAGATATAGCCATACTGTTTTGCTATAATCATCAGCAAATGGTGAGGAAGTAACGGGCACCAGAAATCGAGGGAATCTTGTAGGGTCCCCATAAATCACAATGAACCAAGTCGAATAAACCATTACTTTTATTTGAACTTTTTGGAAACTTCAAACAACTCTGTTTAGTCTTACGACAAATTTCACAATTTTCGTTCAAACTACCCCTTAAACTCAAATTAATACCTTAAAACTTAACTTGACGCGGGATGCCCAAGCCTTTGATGCCAAACATCATTATGATTAGTTGTCTTGCATGCCAATACCACAAGCCCCACACGTCGTAAATAATAAACACCCTTTTGGAGCTTACCCATAGCAATCATCCTCCCCGAGGTGTAGTCCTGTATGAGACAAGCATTTGGAGAGAAGGTCACTTTTCAATCAATTGGGCAATGGATATTAAGTTGCATTGAAATCCGGGCACAAGCAACACATTATTCAAGGTGAAATTGCCCCCAATACGTACTTTTCCAATCCATGTTGCTCGGAGGGAGTGCCCATTAATTAGGAAATAGACAAGTGAAGACAATCTAATCTCTGTAAAACCAACAAGATGCAGAATATTTCCGGTCATATGCATTGAGGCTCAAGTATCAAGAATCCAATCAGAATGAATATAAACATCATTGTTACCAGAAAGTGGGTGTGAATCACCCTCATCTGTTCCGACGATGTCCAGTAACCGCTTAAATTGCGACTCAGACAGAGAGTTGAACATTCTGCCGAGATTGTTTATTCCCTGGGTTGAGCTGTTAGCAAGTTGGGCTGGGTAGCATGTTGGGCTTGGTCAGTGTCTACTACTGAGCTCCCAAAAGCAAGCGCTGCAGTATGAGCCTGAGAGGTTCCTCTGTGTTGTTTGTTAGGAGTTAGGCCAAATCTGTGTCCACCATTCCTAGGCTGTGGCCCACATGAAATGGGCTGCTTGCCCTTCTCTCTCCTTCATTGCTCAGCCCAGTCAGGTATTCCATGCAATTCCCAGCATGTTGATTGAATATGGCCCTCTTTCCCACAATGATCACACGTGGGCTTTTCCTTTGGAAATCCTCAAAATGTTGCCGCCTTGCCACTGACTACAGCTTTGGCCATGAAGGCCGAAGCTTCAACTCTTGTCTCATACGCCCGAGACATTGACCTTTGTTGCTCATGGTGAACAATAGAGTACATTTTGCTTTAAGAAGAAATTGAGTAAGTAGCAAGTATATTCCAACGTACCATACCGAACTTAGAATGGAGCCCCATAAAAAAATTGGTAAACTTTCTTCTTTTTCCATTGGGAAATTATGTGGTGGATGGCCCCTCAAGTACAGTTTGGAATCTCAAGATAATTCTTGAGCTCATCCCAAAGTCCTTTCAACCTTGAGTAGTGCTCCGGGATAGTCCTACCCTCCTATTTAAGTAAACATATTTTAGTTTTAATTTGATAAATTCGAGCTTCATTACCTTGAGAGAATCGTTTTTTTCAAATCATCCCAAAGTATCTTAGCCTCCTCTGCATATGCCACACTGGCTTGGAGATCCTTCTCCAATGAATTGAAGATCCATGCGATTAGCATGGAATTGCACACCATCCACTATTCCATGAATGGCTCGCCCACGCCCGGCCTCTTGATCGTGCCATCGATGAACCCTAGTTCGTTCTCTGCGAGCAAGGCATTGCGCATCGCCCGAGACCAAGTGAGGTAATTATTCCCGCTCAAAAGACATGAAATCAGCACATTTCCAGGATTGTCTGAACTCCCTAAGGTGTAGGTTGATGGTACGATTTGTGTGGATGATGAGTTAGACGGCTTGGCCATGAGGAATTGGCTAGGATTGGTGCTGCAACGATGGATACTATGACCGAGCTACGATCGGAAGCTACAATTGCGTTCATTGCCATAGAAATATATACAACTTAGAAACCAATTTTACTGGGAATCGTTGCACCCGACGGATGTGCCTGTTCTTGGCCATATTTCTTGGGGCAATACAGCCCGCCCGGGACCCAGGTGCGTGCATACAGCATCGATTCCATATGTTGGCAGAGTCCTGTCTTTCTCCACCTTATGATGTATAGGATTCAGTCCTTAGGTCAGCGTCTGGACCGTCTGGCCTCCAGGACCATGTGTGTTCGGCCATTCTGCGGCAGTGTTATTTTTCCCGATTGCATCCTTTGCAAATGGTCACAGTACCAGCAACTTGTCTGCAGCACGTGTCGCCCAATTTAGTCTACAGAAGAAAGCCGTCACACAATTGTAGCCCCCAAAGTCTCCTCTTTGTCTCGTTATATGAAATAAAGAACAGAAGGCATCATCCGCGCAGGAGAAGATGCTATACAATAAGAAACAAAATCAAACCAGAAACTTGGGAGATAGCCACATTTGCTGGAAAAACACAAAGAAATGATGAGGGAAATAGGAATTGGTCTATCTTCTTGTGCGTACACCCGCATATCCTTGAAACCAAGGATTTCCATTCACGAGATCTTTCTGCTCACACCTACAAGCTTAAACCTTTAAGTAGATATCATATTCTCTTTGACATCCTCCAGGCGAAAGCTATATCATCACACATTCATACAGGTTAAAACATCCTTAGAAAACTATAGTTCTTGAATTGAAGAACAGCTGGCATTTCATGCAAGTAGGTTGGGCAAACGACGCGCTCTGTTTTCTATTGAGTATAGCTCATCTTCCTCGAGATAAAGTATTCGTCGGAACTCCGAAATCAGACCGCAGATTTGACGGCAAAACGATGCAGTGCAGAGCATGAAACTTCCACTCCCCAAAAGTATCAATTTGGATAGAGAAGATAGCGAAGAATCTGGAGACTAATCCAGGTGGCGCGGAGGAGATGGGAGGCGTAGGAAACTGTTACGTGAAGGACTAGGACGAATCGGCATGCTGGCGGAGGAGCAGCAGCAGCAGCAAATACACGAGCTGCGTCTTCTCCATGTCGGGAAGTATGTCGTCCGCCGGCGAACTCGTCAACTGCAACTCACTGAACAGGCACCGTATGACGTCAGCACTCGGCAGCAGATTCATTGCTGGGCTGAATGTCAAGATAGGCCCGAAGGCCCAGTTTATTTTGGGTCTTATTTGGGCCAGTGGAATAAGCAAACCATGATCTACCGACTCACAAGTCGGTCATGGCATTGAAGCCATCTGACTCGTGCCCTCCATGCCTTTGTTGGTATCTTGCTCTCTAAGATTATATTCGAAGGACAAGTAGCATCTCTTTGCACCAAATCAGATCGCATATACTTGGTCATATGTTAGCTCATGGCATGTCTATATCGAGTTTATCGGATAAATATCTCTTTTAGGAACATGTAAGCCTTTACATATTTTAACACTTACATTCTCTCAACCCTTTCTTGCTCGTCTGATTTAGGTATCAGAAGGCCATTACAGGTAGCTTAGCTCGACATTGGCTTATTGCAAATCCCCATGAGCCACCGGCAACCATCACTGCCCTCACCAAACCTGTCCGAGCCTGTGTTCTAGCCATCATATTAGATCATATTCATATGCATATGGATATTTAGGCCCAAGATTAATCTGACACCGACCCAGAATTGAACCCGTCCCTTTAATCTTTACAGGAATGAAAGAGTGTGGGGGTGTGTGCAGAGTGGAGGAGCTCTGCAAAAGCCGTCCAGAGGAACCCATAAAAAAGAGTGGGGGAGTACAAATGTGAATGAATGTAGGGGCTCATTCATCTTTTTGTCTCAAATTGTATGTACCCAATCCAATATGAGTGAGCACATTGAGGAAGGAGGAGAGGTGCACTTTTCGTTCGTCCCGCTCAATCCACTGCCAGTCTGCCATGTCAATTACTGCATACAATATTGACATTTGTATCTTCTACATGCTGAGATTGATTCCTGAACGGACGTGCATCTTCCCCTGATAATGAAAAGCTCGCAGTAAGTTCCATATCCTAGCGGCGGCAATTAATAAAAGTCCATCTAAATGAGAGCTCTGTTTACCACCTAGTCGCATTCTTGTGTTCTCCTTTTGGGCTAGAGAGAGACCACTATTGTTTTATTATCATCTAGGACTTCAATGATGGCGTCTATCTGCATGGGGGCGATGGCGTGAGCCTTAAATCTCTCTCTCTCTCTCTCTCTCTCATGCATTAAAAATTCCATTTCCATGGCGTGCAAATTCTTTCTCCTCCTCACCTTTACATATACAAGTGATGTATACATGTATAGCAGACATTTTACACGCACAGATACGCAAAGATCCAATTCTTTTTTTTTGTTTATTTTTTGAGGAGTTTTAAAGGAAAAACAAACGAAAGAGATTGGGGGACGCTTGGGGGATTGCATCAGTCTTTCCCCAATGACAATTAGCATAAACAATTGTCATCTTTTTGTCCTTTCTCTTGCACCGATGCATTCCGCCCAAGCCCATTTAGAAAACACAACCACAAAGGCATCCAATAACTCCCCAATTCCCGTGTAAGTGTTACCATAGTAGGAAGAACTAGAGAGAAGAATACAGATAGATGCACAATAAATAATCATTAATATGATAACTAAATTCAATACTTCTTAGTATAATATTAAGACGATATCTCAGTACAAAAATTCTTTTTTGAATTTGTCTTATACGATATGGAAGAGCGATGATCGAGTGGAAACAGAGTTATTACACAGTATGCTGCCACATCTTATGGGTGGAAGAACGAGTCCTCCAGTTGCTCGACCTTCTTGCTTCTGCACTCCCGTGCAGCCATAATCTTTGCATTGATGGATCATTATCGAGAAATCAAACGTTCCAGCTCCTTTTGGACATCCATACATTTGATTGGGAGGAGAGATTAAGGGAAAGGGAAGGGACAAAAATTGCATGAGATAATAAATAATATCTACTGGGAGGGAAACGGTCGAGATGGAGCAAAGATGAAGCAACCCTCCAAAGAAAAACCGAAAAACAATGTGGAACGTTCTTCAAAGATATATTTGGAAGTCATAAAAGAAACATATTTTATGGTTCAAGACCTCTTTGGCTCCTTCTGGCATCCTCAGCTTTTGTCCCCTCACCGCCATATCTGCCCTTATTTTGTCATTTAATTCCCCTGTTTGCTTCCTCTTTTTATATCCCTCTTCTCTTCTCAAGATTGACCCACTTTCAAAGTCGAATCCTATGGGTGACCCTTCAACCTGATCAACACCAGCAGTAATAATCCTAATTGGATTCTTTTATATTGCATGGCTTCCTTTTCTTGAGTAGATTATCGAAAACTAATCATTCTTATCATCATTTAAATACCAATTACGTATCAATACATGCCATTAAATGTATTGTTTTCAACATTCATACCTGATGCGAGATGTACAGCGCAATGAAATACTATCGTTTATCGTACGGCCTAATATTCCGACAATTATAAAAATTACTATCTTATTATAAGGTGACAGTAATGGAACCCTATGTGGTGCAATATCCGCCAATAAATCACAGCTCTCTTTATTGTAATGGGATGATGTTATTATATCTATATGCAAATCAACAAAGATTGAGCGAGCAAGATTAGGACTATGAATTCAATTTGTTTCATTTTATGTCCACGGGGCTACCTAACCTACCTAAGATGCTTTCACTTTTTAGTCAGTCAGTCAGTCACTCGACTAAGTGGGCAGCATTTGTTCATGTCTGGACATGTCCATTTTCAAGGAGTAGTTACATGATTCTGTGTGAAATTACTGCAACATTTTTATATTGTCATTTTTGGGTTTATTGAGTACCATTGGTGGGAAGAGGACTGGAGAATGCGCTTGCTCTTATGATACTGAATTTGCAAAGCATCCTATTTCATCATGTCTTCACTTGTCTTTGGAAATAGTGCCTTAAAATGTTTTTTTTAATTGTTCATAATATGTCGGTAGTTCCTACTAAGTCCAAAATCATGCACAGTGACTCATTTTACCCAAACCAAAAAAAAATGCCTTACTCTTCGAATTGTCGTCTTTGGAAGAGAAAATAAACGAGGGTTGAGATTTTCAATATGAATCCCGATCCGAACGCTTGCATGTATCCAGTTTTGCCTCTGTTTTCTTGAGATCCTGTATAGAAAACATCTAACTGATTAATATATTTTCATGGCTGCAATGTCTCTCTCTACTCTCTGCCAACGTCTCTGTCAATCCAGTATACCATTCCTTCTTCCCGATGGACGAAGCTGCTCCACCCTCCATACTTTAAAACAACCAAAAGTAGCGAACTTGAATTACTCTTCTTTCCCCTCCTCCTCCTCCTCAACCTGAGTTCTGACACCAATGCTGTAGACTTTATAAAGAAACTCTGATCATCTCATCAATGGAGTTCCAGCTTGAAAACCCATTGCTTACGGACTCCACTGCCCCTTCTTCCCTCTTCCTCATTGAATCGGACCACACGCCATCAGACAAGTACACGGAGAGCCTCAGATTCGGAGACTTCGATCATGCTCTTCGGCAAGAAACCATCGGCTTTATCTCTCAGGTAGCAAATAAAATCTGCGTTCTGTATTTGCAACTCATGCAGCACTTTGAATCACCTCTGGTTATGTATGTGAGCAGCTGTGTTCCGGGCTCGATCGGCTCGTGCCATATCTCTCTGTAAATTATCTGGATCGGTTCTTGTCGAGCCAAAAGTTGCCGGTACAGGACCTTCTCGTGCACCTTCTTTTCTTTTTGTTCTTTGTCCGTTTCGAGGATCTAAAAATCAAAATTTGTCAACGGTTGGCTGCATGCAGCAGACAAAGCCTTGGGCGCTGAGGCTTACTGCGTTGTCTTGCGTCTCTCTAGCCACTAAGATGCAGGGCCTGAACTTCTCCGTTTCCGACCTTCAGGTAGACCAAAGAAATTTAAGATTACGGCATTCTGTGGATATTGTGAACGAATGATTGCAGGAAACAGTTGATGTGTTGTCTTTGAATTGGACAGGGTAGTGGAGGTTTGATATTCGACTCCGAGACTCTACAGAGGATGGAATTCCTAATCTTGGGTGCTCTGCAATGGCGGATGCGATCGATCACCCCGTTCTCATTTGTCTCCTTTTTCGTCTCACTCTTCCAACTCAAAGACCTCCCACTAAGACAAGCTCTCAAAGCTAGAGCTGCCGAGATCATATTCAGAGCGCAAACAGGTTCACTTTCTGTCTCTCATTTGTTTTCCCTGTCAACCTTAACATAATGAAGCATCCTCAAGGTCACGACTTTACAGACATCAATCTTTTGGGCTTCAAGCCATCCATTATCGCGGTATCGGCTCTTCTCTGGGCATCGAAAGAGCTGTACCCAATGCCATCTTCTTCATTCCGGCATGCGATTTCAAATTGTTCGCATGTAAATAAGGTGACACTCTAATAATCTCGTAGCTTTTGCCTGAAACTACACTGTTACTGTTGGATTAACTGCATTTTTATTTTCTTGTCTGCTCAAGTTTTTCGGTACAGCCACTGATTAGCTGGTTGATGCGTGCTAATTATTTTTGCTCAATTACCAAAAAAAAAGTACTTCTCTGATGTGGCTCTGATCAAGGTGAATTTATGGTTCCAAAATTAGCAATTATTTCTTAATGAATGTCCGTTTAAGTTTTCATGGCCCACTGTGTTCTGTCCTGTCCTCTGAGTTCCTCCAAATAAACTTAGCCCTTTTACAGCCCCTTTAAAAATAATATGGTTTCTCAATCCTTCACACTGTTGGATTAACGTTATAATGAGGATGTGAGTCGCGTCATCTTGATGAGCATCATAACGTGAGACTTCCCTTGGAGAGAATCGTCTTTGTTCCTACGAAGAATCCTGTTTTGTTTTTTTTTTCCGGTGCATTCAGTTGAAATCGGATGGTGATGCCACAGTGTCATATTATAATTACTGATCCATTGCCAGCACATTTCCCCCTGTTTGTAAAAGAAAAAAAAAATCAAGAGCCAAAAATCTCAGAATTGCATCAATTCCAAAGTTGTTGAGCATCATAAGAATTGATATGAAAAAATTGGTGAGAAGCAAGTGGGTCATGGTGTGGGCAATCGTCGCAGGACCACTTGGAGCAGTGCTATGATAAGATGCAACGAGTAGCTGTGGAGGGATACGAATCGGTGCAGGACTCGGCCTCGAGATCGGACACTCCAAGTAATGTGCTAGACCAGCATTTCGGATCTACTACCTCTGACAGTGAGAAGACCGGTGGAATGTCTGGAAGGGCTCTTAAGAGACGGAGGACTTCCGGCTCAGCCCTATCTTCGTGCTCGACGTCAGTGTTGAACTGACTAGACCCGGATTGATATTAATCAAAAAGACTAGACCCGGACTGAGATCCTACGAAATCAGTTTAAAAAGAGGGGAGCAAAAAATGATCTTTTTGAAGCTAAAGGTCTTTATTAAGAGTGACAGGAGATGGTTCAATCAGCGAAGAGAAGAAAGGGGAAGAAAAGGTTAAGGCAATTGGGCAGCGGGACTGGTTGGGGAAAGAGCTGATAGCTCATTGAGAGGGTCACCGTGTTAAATATGGTGTGTCCTTTTCCATGGCAGAGAAATAAGAGGGGGGAGAGAGAGAGAGAGATGAGATGAGAGAAGCCATGGAGATACAACTTCTTGTCTTCTTGTTGTTGATTACAATTGCCTTATCCTTGTCTTTCTAAGCGGCCCATGAACGAACAAACAAAGCCCTACTTTTGTTTCTTAGGGTTTGAGGGCGTTCTTCTTCTTGATTAATATGCAAGTGACTATTTAATTTTCTCATAGACGAATGCGTATGAGGATGAAGCTATGATTCGACCAATGGTATCTTTTGCATATATATAAATATATAAAATTTTTGCAGTTGTCAAGTGCACCCCTTCTTAATTTAGTGATGCGTAGATATACGAGGAAAGGCCACGGCCTCTCCTTTTGTTTTGGCTTTCCTCCATTCGAGAGTCCTGTATAAAAGCAGCTGTCAGGGTTTCCAGTGATGAGACCAGCAAAAGCAAAAGAGAATAGGAAGGGGCATGCGTATAGGATTATCGAGGGCTCAGCAGTGTCCTTTTATGGTCACTTTTAGCGTAAAGCAGGTAATATATATATAGATATATATATCTTTTGTCCTTCCAGAGGGCATGAGCATTAAACCTGTAGGGACTAGAAATGGTGTGGGAAAATGTCTTCCCTATAGCTGTTACTTTCCTTGTTCAAAAACAAAAAAAAAGAAGGAAAGAAAGAGGAGTTTGAAAGATTTTTCGATCACTGACATATTCTGGGCAAACTATGAATTGTCACGCTGTTGATAGAGAGCATGAGATTTGGATTTAGTGAATGCATATGAATTTTTGAATATTAAATTATGTATTAGAGAAAAATTCGCGTGCATCTCTATCTGTTTTGTTTTGTTTTGTTTTGTTATTTTTGCTTAGTAGTGCATCTTGCATGAAATACAACTTACCAAGTACATCGAACTTTACATAATCGAGGAAGCCAGCACAGAGGAGGATACCAGCACTGCATGCAGTTAATGATGGACAGTGTGGGCACGTCTGAGGGTGTGGACTTTGACTCTGTGGTCAAAGAAAGGGAACCTGTGATGGGTTGGTTGCTCTGAGCCGTCTGATGGTCCCCGCGCAGCACCATCACTCGCCTTTCGGTGGACGACATATCTCAATCGTATGATATGTATGGGACCCACTCTGAAAGATCTCATCCCCACGCCACCACAGCGCAAGACAGCTACAGTACCTGCAAGATGCTGGAGGGACCGCTACCAGCGTATTAATTGATACTCGCCGTCCCCTTCCAAACGGCGTCGTATAAATATTCCCACCAATTAAGAGCCCCACCAAGCTAGCTAGCTGGTCCTTCGACAGCTAGACGAGTGTTGGCTTGGTCGTAGGGGTGTAGAACAATGGTGTAATCTGATGGTAAAATCATATACCATAATAATAATCGGGCTGAATTTGCCTTGCCCAAACTTGTAGTGGACCGGGCAACATTAAACCATGGAAACACGGGCAGCTACGGCTACCCGTTCTGCGGTGCCCAAGGATAAACGACATTAATAACATTCACTGCACGACCATGGTGCAGGATGCATGTCGGGGGCATATTTATAGAGAGACCGTGCCTGGATGACAACATGTTATGAAATCGAGAATAATTGAATTCTATGCATTTATTATTATTGGCTTGTTCCTGTCGGACCGAACGGGTGGCAAACATCGACCCCGAAGAATTGGTGTTCTCATTTTCTCTGCCTTGAGCGAATTAAAATGATAGGTTGCGAGGGTCTCACGGCGTTAGCCAATAATACTTTGATGGATGAATAATGGACATCTGGGGATTTTACCCAGATGGGCGCGACCACTTAAGTGAATCAACAAATTCACAAGCAAATTGACTGGTACCTTGTTCTGAGACTAATCGTTGTTTAGTGTAGGAAATGATATGTAATGTTTTTCTTTAGGCCCATTAGGCCCACCACAATTGGGTTCTGGATCCATTAAGCCATCCAAGGGCCCCAATTATTGGAGTGTCAAAGGGCCGAACAAGCAATAACTCGGCCCATGCTGACGACATTGAGATTTCCTGGCCGTGGCCGTCGACGCTCCCCCGCAGGCTCCCCTCTGATGGTGAGTATACATCCGGTGTTCTTGTTCTTCCTTTAAGAGTCTCAATTGTCCATCGCTTCTGCAGTATTTCAGTTGATCCAGGATGAGGAAATCAGTTCAGTATTTGAAGAGGACATCTCAGGAGAGGAGGGTAAGGGTTGAACTGAATTTACTCCTGCTAATCACAATGAATTATCGATTCTCCAAAGGTTCCTTAATAACTTGCTTGGAAGGAAGATCGGACCTTTTGCTATGGCATGAGAGGTGACAACCGAGGAAGTAGGAATATGGGCGATTCTTTAGTTTGTCCTCTATTCATCCTTGAGGGAGCTAGGCCACGCAACTATGGCTGATCACCCGCAACAGATCGATGGGAACTGGATATATGAGCCATTGATAATTCCATGTGCGATAATATATCCACCACTATAAGGTCCCAAGCCCTTCTGCATGAGCATTTCCCTCCAACAAATTTTTATCCGGGGGAGCTCGGGAGTTCAGTTTCCTAACATAAGACGTTACCATAGAAAGGTCAGAGACGACCTAAGTAACAGAAAGGGAGAATGTAGTGTTCGCATTCCTAACATATCGCATTCCATTTCCCCTCCTCTTGCAATATGGTCGATGGTTATACATGCAAATCCCTGTTTTGATCACCGAAATTACATTGCCTCTTGCAGAAGAAACAAACATTATATCGAAACAGTACTATCTAACTAGGAAAAGACTTTGACCTGCATTAGCTTGTGCTTGCTTTTAGTCATGCAAGGGAAAAAAGTCTTGAAGAAAAGGATGGAGACCTTAGGAAATGTGTTGGTACTCGTGGACATGTTTACAGGGAGAAAGGACAGTATAAATTATTATCTATTATGTCCTCTGGATTACATTCTTAGCTCTCACCTTTCTCACAGTTCGAATTCGATGAGGTGTTGCTTCTGCCGCGAGATGAAGCGGTTGAGATGTTGCTCCTCGACTGTGGGCTCTGCGCTGACGAGGATGACTCTGTGAAGAAAACAATGTGCTCCTGATTGTCATTGGCAAGCACTTGGAGAGACCGCGGGATGGCGGGCATGTTAACATCTAGCACTCCTTCGAGGATCTGAACCACCTGACCCATCGAAGGCCGATCCCTCTCCTCGTCCTGCACGCACCAGCAGGCGATTCTGCACAACCGTGTCAGCTCATCCACATCAGCATCCCTCTCCAATCTCGGGTCCACAAGGTCGAGGAGATCCCCTCCCTCAGTGAGCCTTTTTGCTGCCCATGTTGGGAAGAAGTGGACTCTTCCATCATCCGCTTGCTCAGAGTTTCTCCTCCCCGAGATGAACTCAAAAAGCATCATCCCATAGCTGTAGACGTCTGCCTTGGCTGTTATTGCGACTCCAGAGATCCACTCGGGGGCCAGGTAACCCCTCGTCCCCCTCATGGTGGTGAGGACGCGACTGAATTCTCGCCCCATGAGCTTTGCGAGGCCGAAGTCGGCCACTTTGGGGCAGAATTCCATGTCTAGGAGGATGTTCTCGGGCTTTATGTCACAGTGTATGATGCAATCTCGGCATTTCTCATGGAGATAAGTCAACCCTCTGGCAGTTCCCAAAGCAATCTGGTACCTTGTATTCCAATCTAAGACATTCGAATCCACAGGGGAAAAGAGATGGAAGTCCAAAGATTTGTTCGGCATATAGTCGTAGACCAATAACTTCTTGTTCCCTTCGGAGCAGAATCCTCGGAGCCGCACAAGATTCACATGTTGGATCGTCCCAATTGTGCTCACTTCCGTTCGGAACTGCTTCTCTCCTTGGCTTATGCTCTCCAGCTTCTTGACAGCTACAAGGGTTGAGTCGGGCAGGGTTCCCTTGAAGACTGAACCAAAACCTCCCCCGCCTAACTTCTCCGAGAAGTTCTTCGTCGCAGCCTGCATATCTCTGTACCCAAACGCAAGCAATGAGCCCTCCGTAGACTTGGTTGGCCCACCAGCAGCTCTCTTCCACCTCCAAGCTCCAAACAGGATAACTGCCAGTAGGACTACTGCTGCAGCTGCAACGGAGCCTGAAATTACCCCTGTGCTGTTCTTTTTACCTGATTCAGGAACCTCTGAAGCTGCCAGGCGGAGATACAAGGTCTTTCCACTGCTGTCTCCCGTAACATAATTCTGCACATTGTAGAGATCATCGATCCAAATTGAGCATGAGCCATCTTCATAAGCATAAGCCGTGCAAGAGCAATTGTTCAAGCAAGCTGCTTCACACTCACTCGTGCTTTCAACAGCCAAAGATTGAGGATTTTCAGGCAACTTCATATAAGTTAAGGTAGCAAATCGATCTTCCGGTGAATTAGCAAGCTTGATAGGTCCACAGTTCAAACTGGTTTTCCTCTTGCAGCCACCAGACCAATCACTCAAGTTCCATTCACTGGGCGAGGTCTCAGTGAAACCCTGCAGGCACTGGCAGAAGTTATCGGAGGTCTCACTGCACACACCGAAGGGCCCACAGAGACGATAGACCTCACACTGCTGCCTGGGCATCGACCAGAACAGGTTCCACTGCTTGGTTCCTTCCAACCACGACAACTGCTTGACCTGGCCAGAGAAATCCATGATAAACCTCGACAAGGTGGAATTGTTATATACCGAGTATGTAAAGTAGCTTTCGTTCTCATTATCCACGTAACTAAAGTTGTATATGTAGTTCAGCCTCATCTCCGGCACCAGGCTGAAGATCTTGGCTTGCGGGTCCCATGTCCCGCTGGTCCAGAAATGCTCCAACATCTTCCACCATATATAGTACTCACTGGAAGGTTGCAGCTCCAGAGAGAACAGACCTGACGCAGCATCTTCTTGATTCTTCCAAGACGTGAGGAGCTGACTCTTATTTGTACGCTTATTGATCCCGATTTTCGCGCCTGGAAGCCAAGTATTAGCCGGGTGATCGAAGCTCTGCCATATGGTCTGAGATGAGTCCGGGCCATCCATCAGGACAAAGTTCCCGTCATCGCGAAGCACCGCTTTTGCGGAACTCGAACCAGGCAAAGTGAGATTCGAGGACCAGACAGGCGATTGGGAACCATTGACAATAACAAGGTTCCCATCTAAGATTTTCAGCTCAGCAGAGGACCGATCAAAGATCGGTGCTTCCCGGTTTGCGACCCAAGCAATGGTCTGCTCGCTGACCTTGTTGTACCAGATTCCGACGTAGTTGAAGGAGGAATTACCTGGTCTGAAGAATCCCAGCTTGAAGTTTTCCCCACCTGTGGAGACCAAGGTCTGGTCTCCTGAGAGAGACACGTTTGCAGAGATGGTGTCAGATCCGAGAGACGGGGAGCTGCAGAGACAAAAGCAGAGAAACAGCAGGAGAAGCTGAAACCATGGATTGTTTCTAGAATCCATGGTCGAACCTAAAGGATGTCCGCAGAAACAGAGAGGGGGGGGG
>CXYZ01020443.1:1308549-1326024 GCA_900006705.1 Sonneratia caseolaris
GGGGGGGGTGTGTGGTCGGTGGGGCGAGAGACGTTCGAGGAAAACGAGAATGTCTCTCTGTTGTTGCAGAGCAGTGAGGGATGAAGAGGGACGATGAAGTTCAGAGCTGAGGCCCGTTTAAAGTAGAGAAGGGGTTTCAGCTCTCAAGACGCGTATGTCATGCCCTCACAAGCAGCACGAGTAACAGCTATTCTCATTCCACAATATGAAAAGAAAAGTCAACAGGCTCTCTTGACATGGACAACAATGCCCTTGTACTTTTCACACCCCTTCTCTCTCTCTCTCTCTCTACACGGGGAAGCACGTACGACTGTAGCCTGGTAAGGTAAGAGTCTCGGAAATCTAATATCCAAGTGAAACTGTCTTGAGTTTATATGAGAGAGTTTAGTGTATTATGATCTTTTTTTACGTGAAATTGAGATTGAGATATTTAATATTGATGGGAGCTACTTGTATTCCTTCACACCATGAGATGATGACTCGACGGGGATTGAATAACCAGACGGCGCGATGGAGTGAAACTGACTGCGCCAGAGAATGATGCACGAGAATTTCCAGCATTGAAGTCTTCCCGAGGGCATTTATGTCATTTAAGAATGAGTTCACCCCCCAAATTGGAAGGAGTCAAAAAGCAGAACGGATCCGAGAGAGAGATCTGCCGCAAAGGTACAAAATGGACCTTCTGGATTCAGACGTAATTTTCTTTTTGCAGCCAAATCAACCCAACCCAACCTGACAAGATATTTGTACTTTCATCCAATCCATCACGGCAATGAATATTTACGGTATTAAATTAAGAGGGCAATAAATAAATGAGAAGTGTCATTCCGTACATCAATCGATAGCAAGAGACATATGGGAAACTGAGTTACCGAGCCATAATCCACCAAGTCGTTAATTCCGTTGCCGGTTCATTCAATCGCCCGTAATCAATAACCCAAATTAAAAAGGAGAGCGGTATGATTTTTTTTTCTTGAGACTTGAATCAGAAATCGTGGTCCAAAGTGAAAGTTTTTCCACGCGGTAAATCCATCGAGGGACCGCTGACGAGGTCAACCCTCGGAGGTTATTGGGCCACGTCATATACGTTCAAAATGTTTGAGGAAGACTCCCGCACATGTCACCAGTAGGTTGATTGATGATACCTGTCTCCTGTCGCCTACCTGTCATTTCCCCCAATCCTAAAATAATTTAATCAAAGAGAAATCTGCGCCACCGACTCTGATTGAAAAATCCAAGATTCATGAGCACGTGTCTAGGAAACCTGGGTGGCGTGTGTAGTCGTGAAAATGGAAATAATTAGGGATATACTCTAGATATATGTGTTAAATATTATAAAATTATTAAAGTATCAAATTAATCAAATTAATTATTTTTTTCCTGATATTATAAGGGTCATTTCTGCCCTTTGATTGTACAGGCTGTGCAGGCACGACAGGCCTTAAATATCCAGCAACTTGCGCTGTTCATTCAATGAAAAGGAAAGCAGAAACAATCTCACGACGTGCATCGCATGGAGAAGTTCGTTCGCTAGGAAGCCTTTTTGCCTGTAGGGTAAATTTAAATGGAGAAGCTGGGTCCAGTCAAGGCATTTGCACAACTTATGAATGGAAGTCAGGTCAAGAATTGGAGCAATTCGAGCCCTCACGAGTCGACGGTCGATGAGTCCAGTCCGTGACTATCGACGACAGCGGTCATGGGCAATCGATGATTGATGCGGTAATCTATGACCAGGTCACGGTAGCAGAACTCTCTCGACAGCTATGAAAATTGTCAATTCGGGCCACTGGCGTCAGGAGGTGTGACAGTAGGAATGTGGACCTCTAGCCATGTAACATCTGGCTAGTGCGCGATTAGACCAGGGAGAAGCCGCCTGCTAGGTCTGGCCTTCGTTTCTTTCTGGTCAATCGTCATTTTTGGGAGCAATTTTTTCACAGAAGTACTAAGGCCATCCAAGTTGTATCTTGAATCCTGAAATGTTGCATGCTGTTCAAAGAATTTCTGGCTGATATTGACGAACGCCTACGGGTTCCCCCAATTGGACCGCTATCCTTCTACTGGCCTAAAGTTGAGAAGACCTTCCCTTCCTTGGGCTCAAATACGAGGCTTTTCAATTGTATATAGTTGTGGAGCTTGGATATTGGACCCATCTGCCTTCAGATCCCTGCATCAAAATAGAATCGTCCATTCTTACTTCTGCAACTGACTGCTATTGTTGGGATTGCTCACCCACTTTTGTAATATCCAAGGCATGGGCAGCAACCAGACCAAGAAGAACAGAGGTTAACTGGCCTGGATGACTGTAGTTTAAGGGGCATATTCCGGGAATGTCCACTATCTGCTAGATGGCATAACTTGATGGGCTAGAAACGAAGGCTAGAATCTCTAGCTGGAAATCTCACATTTCCTCTCTGTGCATGTTTTGCGACGGTTCACCAGAAACCCGAGACCACCTCTTCTTCGGTTGCCCTGCCACAAAGGAAATCTGGGAGATGCTCCTCCAACTCTTGCAACAGAACCAAGCTGCACATCAGTGGCCTACAGAACAGCAGATAGCAACGAAACAAAAGAGAGGAAACTGGCTTGATGCATCGACACACGAGCTGTTTTTCACATGTTATGTGTATTGTATTTGGCTTGAGCAATGGCAAAAGAACCTTGTTGCTTATATGGCAGCGAGCTGCTTCTCTCATCAATGGGAGGCTTAACTAATAACCGCCTTCCATAAGATCCAACAAACAAAAGATATGACAGAGGAACGAGTTTACTGCAGTCTCAACCTGGGACCTGTGGCTGGTTAATGGGATCTTTTGCGTCCCTCTATTCTCATATTCTGTCATAATTACTTGAAGGGAAAAGAGAAAAAAGATGCGACGAGCTTCTATAAATTGGAAATGACGGTGGCTGCAGGGGACCAAGAACTGTGGCAGGAAAATATAAGTTTGCTCATTGAATAGTAAAAGCAGCTTACATTACAATGATAGACAAATTTACAGAGCTGCCTTTACATTACACCTAGTGGAACAAAAAATCTGGGGATGTTTAATCAATCCACACGGGTATCTCTACAGCCTTTGTACTATATCAAACTCTCCTAAAAGCACGTGGGTCTGCTTAAAAGTGAATCCAGAATTATGATTTTTGCAGTTCCTCGTCATTTGCTATCCGAATTAAGGTAATGAGTGGCTTGGCTTAAAGATTTGGTTCGAATGGCCGACGTACTTTTCAACCCCTCGTTTTTGCTTCTGCCATAACTTTCTGTATTTGTCAGCTTTTTTCCTTGAAGGTAATCAAAATAATGAAGACGATCAACGTAAGAAGATGGGAAAGACACGATTCCTCCACATTCTGACCGATTGGAAAAGTTCTACAAACACCTCAATTTCTACATATCTTCCAAGATTGCAATATGGCTCTGAATACATATATAGGTTAAACTGCCGACTGATCTGACATTCCACTTACAGCCATTTACTCTGATAACCTGTTAGAGAAGCATATGTATTCTTGTTCATTCCGGTGCCTGGATTTCCGAGGTGGCCCAGATGGTGTGATTCCTTAGTCATCAACTGTAACATTGTATCGGGAAGCAGCTCAAACTCTTACGAGGGAAGTTTTTATCGCGAATACACCATCGTATCCAAGAAGATGTGCAATTTGCAAATGTTCCGGTCACGCACAGATCAAAGCAGAGAAAGCAAGGCTTAACTCAATCAACTGAAGCAGCAATTAAAAGAATGCAAATGGACATAATTATGTTTTGATTCAAGTCTCTTGGCACCTCACTTTGTTTCTCTAGCGGTAGGGGCCACTGCCTACGGCCGTTCAACCACCATTCGTAGTTGCAGAGAACTAGCAATTTGAACTCCCATATGTTGGTAGTAAACATGCATGGAGGAAGATCATGGCGGCAAGAGAAGCTACTCGGATCAAGTCAGTATGGATGCTTGATCGGAGGGAGGAGTCATTCCTTGAAGAATGGACGGTGGAGATGGAGACAACTTAACCTTGTCATACGGCTTCTGCCAAATATGAAGCAAAAGATCTTTGCCTAGATTGTCTGTCGCAACGTTGACATCTTGTTGAGGACGGAAAAAGTTCCAGCCAGAAGCGCGTAAGAAAATCGATCATCTCCATCGATATCCAACAGTCAATGTGAAATAGGGTAAGGCTTATGTGTTAGCTAGCTAGAGTGGCCCTACCGGGTTGTTTTATCCACCAAACACAATATAAGAGTCAATCGACCCGTCTTCTTCTAGTTGCATAATGAAATCGAAACCCTGTTGCCCCTAACTGTGCGTTAACTTTTCTAGACTTGGGGAAAAGGAAGGCAAAATCCTCGTATTAGAGATCATAACTGTACTCCCATTGTCAGTAGAAAGTCGATCACGAGCATAGATTAGTCTCATCCAACGGTCTAATAATCAATTTGAGTTCGTAAAAATGATCATACGTACACCATTGACTGCCAGTTGACTTAAAAAAAGGTACGCTTCCATTTAAGAACATATTAAGTAATGGAAGACATTTCTCCAACTATCCGGCCAACTAGTGTTACTATTTTTCTGCTAATTTTAAGTATGAACATTTGCGATCGATCTTAAATACAATTCTATGTTGGCTCGACATTGTTTGAAGCTCACATGAGGTGATTTCTATTTAGAGACCCAAATTCGACCATTAAATTGCCCTTTTTTTTCATATCACAGGTGACATTCGAAAATATAATAATATAAATGAAAAGAATAAAATGTAATAATAGGGAGAGAAAATTAGTGAATTTTGTGTTCATCAAAAGCAAAAAAAAAAAAAGAAGACGGATTACATTGAAGAGAAATAATGAAATTCATGATGGAATCAATAAGGGGTTGAGCCAAGTAGTAACTAGTTTAATACCGCTTAAAGAGGATGCAAGTTCAAGATCTCGTCTATGCAAACGTTTTCTTTGGGAGTCTCATCCACCATGTCAGACATGCGATCCATGCAACTAACGGATTAATTAAGTATGGTTTGTTGAAAGATGTTGTCTCACTACTTGTAGGACCTACTTAGATATCGTGGCTGACAATAAAAAGAAAAAAAAAAAGAGAATTCATGTAGGAATCATTTAGCAAAAAAATTCGATTCCTACAAATTGCACATGATATTAATGAGTATTTCACAGAGGGAGGAGAATCAGAATCCTCGGAAAATCGTAACAGTCCAAGAATCGATGGAAGCCTCCAGTGTCCCTTTGCTACGACTTGAACTGCAGCCAGTGATGACCGATGACGGTCCAAATTATTCCGTCATAAACAGACAAATTTACGCGAAACCAAACATCACTTTTTAATCACCAATTAGGAGAGAAATAGTACAAAAATTGCACGCGCGAGAGGACTGAGAGGGTTGAGTTGACCTGGTAATGACAAAAAATTCTACCGTTCCATATCTTTCCTTACAGCTGGACAACCGAGTAGACAAGACAGATTTTCAAACATTGACGGGTAGGCACCGACAATGGATCACATGAAAGTTGGACAAGGAGGAGACGGTTATCTGGACAGGAAAGTCAGAGAAGGCGTGGTACACTGTTCCCAGCACTTGTGAACAGTGGAATGGCAAAAACTTCTGTCGTCTTATCCTTCTGATCCCTAAGCATTGCTTTGTGTCCTGCAGGTTGGCTAATAAAAGAGAAGCTTACCAAACTTGACGGAATTTCTCAGTGGAAGAGAGGGCTAAGCACCAACTATTTGCTCTACCAGTTCAATGAAGCAACGGTGCATCATGCGGAAAGAAGCCTCTTAGACACCAGGCCATCATAATACTATAAGGATGGGAAACATCACAGTTCAGGTATGCCACAGGTTATTCAAGAGTGCGATGAGCCCTCATCAATTCAGTCTCGAACTCTGTTGGCTCCGATCAATAATTTTCTTCGTGTCATGTTTTTTCAATTCACAAGAGAACAATAATAGGAAATCTTAAGAGGCCCTGGACCACCGGTCATTTTTATGTTATTTATTATCTGTTGGTTATTCCAATCCCTGGAGAACGCATGTGAATGGATAAAGTAGGACTAAGTCACCGGCTGTTGTCGGTTCTTTTTTGTCAGTGTCCTGATGTCTCTATTTTTGCTAAGAAAGATGGAAGGGACGCGCAGAATTTCATTACCGTCGGTAGCAAATCCTCTGAGAATAAGCCGATGGGCAGCATGATGAAGGCCCGAAAACAAACATCCACCGAATCAATTATCGGTTTCCGTTTTCGTACTCGTATGTCACATCCCTCGTTCTGGCTCTTGAGCCGCGTTCTGCTTGTCTTTCTTCCACTTTGCTCCTGCAGAGACAAGATCACCTTCGACAGTCCAATTCGTGATCGCCCAGATGATGCTTTGGTCTCGGTAGGCAAAAGATTCCAGCTGAGTTTCTTCACTCCAGATGGGAGCCCCGATCCTCAAAGAAGATACGTCGGTGTATGGGATTATGGGTCTGAACCGAAATCAGTCGTGTGGGTTGCAAATCGAGCACCTGTTCTTGATGGCAGCGGGATCTTTCGTATTGCTGAGGATGGCAATCTTGTAGTATCATGCAAAGGTAATGCATCCCTGTGGTCGACCTCTCTCGAGCGTTCGGTGAACTTCAACAGGATAGTGAGGCTCATGGACTCGGGGAATCTAAAGGTGATAGAAGAAGATTCCCGAAATGGCAAGTCCAGTGTTCTCTGGCAGAGCTTCATTGATGGCACGACTGATACCTTCCTTCCGGGAATGTCGATGGGCTCAGAATTCAAGTTGACTTCGTGGAGGGGACCTGGTGACCCTGCGGAAGGAGATTTCACGTTGGAGCAGAACAAGGAAAGAGAGAACCAATATGTGATCAAGAATCCCGTGTACCCTTACTGGCAGAGTGGAACTTACCAGGACAACACTACCTCTAATGACATGCCTGATGCATTAGCGGATCTGTTATCAAATACCACCAATGGTTCTGCTAGCAAAAGCGACAATACAGCTAAGAATCCCAACTTTGGTCCCATTAGCGAATATATACCTTGGCCACGAGACTTCAAAAATACCAGGGTGAAAATTAGTTTCGGTGGGGAGCTACAATACTTTACGAGAGACAGTCAAACAGCTCCCTTCTCGTTGAAATGGAGTGAGCCGAGGGACTACTGCAGTAGGTTTAATCCTTGTGGGAATTTTGGCAGCTGCAACAACGGAAGCATGGTACCCTGCAAGTGTTTACCCGGTTTCGAGCCAATTCTTGGTGGATGCAGAAGAAAGTCGTCATCTTATGACACAGACCAGTTTTTGAGCTTAAAGATGATGAGAGTTGGCAAACCGGATGATGACAGATATGAGGCAAACGAAGACGTTGATTGTATGAACCTATGCATTCAGATTGCCAAGTGCCAGGCATACTCATTCGTCCCGAATAAAATCCGACTGGTGAGAGGCACAGACAGGGGAAAGTGCTGGATGTGGTACGAAGATCTCAAGGATATCCAGGAAGACATTGACAAAGGCCTAGACCTAAACATTCGGATCAGACTTGCAGATATAGGTAGTTTCACTTTGCACTCTATTGGTCACTTTTCTTGCTTATTGTCGGTAACATAGGATTCTGCAACCCCAGTCATTCATCTTTAATTTAGTCTCTTAGATTTGACTGCGAAGCTATTAGTAGATATATATTCCAAATGCATCTTCCTGCAAATTAAATCAACCATGTCGGGCCGCGGTTCTGGTTTCTGGCTTTGGTAACAGATTTGCCATCTGCATTAGTCCCTGTGCCATCTGCATGTAAAAGCAAAATAATTGCCTCATAAATCTGATGTCTAGGGAATTTCCTGGTCACAGAACCGCTTAAAAGGAGCTGTAAAACTTGCGGGAGTAATACAATCCCCTATCCATTGAGCACTGGAACTGACTGTGGTGATCCGAGTTATTCCAATTTCAACTGTAACGACTCAACCGGCCAACTCGACTTTCAAATACTCAAAAGCACCCATAGAGTAATCCGAGTTGATGAGCAAATACGTACTCTCACCATTCAATTGAAGAAATCCAATTGTTCAAATGGCTTATCGGATATTAGTAGTGCTCTTCGTGAATCCTCAAGATTTTATATTGGGAAGTGCCACCATACCCTGAATAACTTCAGCTTGGATGCTTCTTCAACGAGAGAATGGCTGACAGAGCTAGAGATCCGATGGAACTTACCCAGGTGGGAACCTCCTTGTAACTTGTCCAGCGACTGCCTGGATTGGCCGCAGACGACCTGCAACACAACTAGGGATGGAACTAAAAGGTGCCTCTGCATCTCGAACCTCATATGGAATTCTACATCTCTTAACTGCACTGAAAATCAAGGTGAGATTGTCGATTCCGAGCATGTAAATGTGATTTTTTTTTTCTTTTGGGCAAAAGGAGCTTCACCTCTTTCCATGGATTGTTCTATCTCTTCTTTGGTGGCAGCTAACTCTAGCCAACCTTTTGGCAGTGGAGCTTCCTCTCATGGCAAGAAGCTACTATATTTAATTTTTCTCGTTGCCATTCCGATCATGATAGTTTCAGTTGGTTGTTTTTACCATCAGAGAAGGAAGTCCGGCAATAAGAAAGGTATCTCACCTTTCACAACCAAACCTTTACTTGTCTATATATGTGATTAGCGAAAATTCCAAGAGACTGATACCAATTTTGCATCTGAAATCAGTGAGAAAGGAACAAATTCCAGAGAATCTAGCTGCCCGTTTTTATGACAGTGAGAGACGGGTGAAAGAATGGATAAGTTCATGCCAGTTTGGGGAGGATGACAAGAAAGACATAGATGTGCCATTCATTGATTTGGAGGTTATACTGGAAGCTACCGGTAATTTCTCTGATGAAAACAAGCTTGGCCGAGGCGGGTTCGGACCCGTTTACAAGGTGACTATTCATTGTTCCCGCCTTTTGGGTTTCTGTAGCAAGAATTGAGTCCCTGACCTTGAAATTCTGCTTCCAGGGAAAGTTTCCGGGAGGACAGGAGATAGCAGTGAAGCGGCTATTGAGTGCTTCCGGACAAGGCCTTGAGGAGTTCAAGAATGAGGTTATGCTGATTGCGAAACTTCAGCATAGAAATCTTGTTAAACTGTTAGGATATTGTGTTGAAGGAGATGAGAAGATGCTGCTGTATGAGTACATGCCAAACAAAAGCTTAGACTCGTTCCTCTTTGGTAAGTCCAAATGTGCTGCTGCAATTCTGTGTTTTATCGTAGTTTGTCTACAATTAAACAATACTATTCTAACAAATACTGCTAGATCGAACAAGATGTATGCTGCTGACCTGGGAGATGAGGCTGCAGATTATTCTCGGGATCGCACGAGGGTTGCTCTACCTTCATCAAGACTCAAGGCTAAGAATAATTCACCGAGATCTAAAAACAAGCAACGTCCTGCTAGATGAGGAGATGAACCCAAAGATATCTGACTTTGGCCTGGCACGTATCTTCGAGGGAAAACAAACCGAAGCAAGCACACAAAGGGTTATTGGGACATAGTACGTTCACATACTTCTAGGATCAGCATGCTAAATATCCTTCATTGTGGACGTCAGTTTTAAATTTTGCAATTGCTATCATGCAGCGGATACATGTCCCCAGAGTACGCTTTGGATGGATTTTTCTCATTCAAGTCTGACGTTTTCAGCTTTGGTGTTGTTGTACTTGAGATAATCAGCGGGAAACGGAACACTGGAATATATCTGCCTGAAGGACAGTTAAACCTTCTCAATCATGTAAGTAATCTATGCTCTCACATAGAGTTTCAGTCCTGGTGACAAAAAGCACCAGTTACAAGTCTTTCTGTCAGTCCATCAACATGGCTAGGCTATCAAATTGCTTAATTAGCTATTGGTACTTCAGATCTTCAAACTCTCTTTATAACCTTAAAGAGAACATGTTTGTGCAGACATGGAGACTGTGGACTGAGAACAATGCAATCGACATGATGGACCACGTACTCCAAGAAAGCTGCAACAAGGATGAAGTCTTGAAGTGTATAAACGTGGGTCTTCTGTGTGTACAAGAAGATCCAAGTAACCGCCCCACAATGTCAAATGTGCTTTTCATGCTTGGAGGTGATATTACTACATTACCAACTCCACGAAGACCAGCCTTCGCTCTTAAGCCTGGTCTGTCCAGCATGGGTTCTACTTCTACAAGACCCGACTCTAGCTTTACCATACAATCTACCATGGAGCATAGCCAGTAAGGAAAATGCTCCTCAGATTCTCTCTCTCTCTCTTTTGGCTTGCTAATTTGCAAGACCTTTCATTGAAAAACAGAAAAAGCCTGTTAATACTATGTCAATTCCGTAAGAAAGTTGAGAAATGTATTGGTTCTAGTTGGAGTTTTCCTAAAGCTTGATGCAACCTGTCACTAGTTTCCCGAGTCTCTTACCTTTCAACTGTTACCTCCAAAGAACAGAAGAAGAAGTTGCAAGTTATATGATGACAAAAAATCTTGACCAATTAAAACAGGAATAAGACTGGACTTTCATCTAATGTTCGTGAGTCAATTCAGAGCAGGATCTATGATTCTAGTACCAGCAACAACGAAAATGACTGAAACGAGTGATTTTAGTTTATCTTAGTCAAATACAAATAATCCACTCTTCCATCAGCCTAAAAAGGAAGCAGTGCCATTGAAAGTTGGTCAAAGATCGACCTTTAGATTCTCATCAACCAAAGATGAATGATGAATCAATATAATTCGATACGATAGACTTATATCTATCGAAAGGTATCATTTGTTCTGCTACTTAAACCTGGCAAAAGTGCATCTTGAAAATCTTGTCTTTGGTTTAGATCTAAGAGGATGTTTCAGAGAGTCAAATGGAGAAGGTATCAACAGCAGGGGAGGGAATAGGGGTCAGTCCGAGGGGGTGGTAATATTTACTTCTTGCAAATTAGATTTCTCCTCTCTGACAGCTTTCATATTGAGAATGGGCTGGGATTTAAGTTGAGGAAGGACATTTGAGAAGTATGGCTTCTTCAGTTGGAAATCAGGCAACAAACATATCAATGATTGGAAAATGCGAGAGGTGCTCCTGTTGGCCTGATGATGAAGTGCAAGGAACATGGGAACTCCTGAAAATACAGTCGATACATCAGACTTCTAAGATCCCATCAAATTTTTTATTTAGGAATCACTGTATCATTTTACTACCTAGTTGGATCACCTCATACTTACCTAACAAACCAGTGCAAACAGATTCTGCAAGTAGAGGCGATCCACCATAAGGGTGAAGTAAATAGTGAAAGTTAGAATGGCCATAAATGAAAACCTTGCTATCAAGAGGGGGATGGTCCTAAAGCATCTATAAGTGAAAACCATCCACAGACAATAACAAGCAATTCAGAATGTCTAGAGCATCAGCTGAACTCAAATTACCATATGACCATGATGGTGTACGAAGAAACCAGTGCTGAGGGCAAGAAAAAGCCACTTATAGAGAGGGGAATGGTCCTAAAGTACCGTTGGTGACCTTTTCCTATCTCTGTCGTCCAATTATACTCAATGCAAAAGACATTGGTTGTCCCACACTGCCACACCCCCCACCCACTTGTTAAAGTTCATTTTACGAAACATGCTGTCATCCCAACTGAGTTGACGGAACTGGAAGAGTCCAACCTTGCATATACTCTTCGAAAGCAGAGAAAACTTCAGGATATCAAAACCTGGACGTACGGACAATCAACAATACCATAGATTCACATCGGCGCAAACATCATCACAGAAATGCATACAGCCAAACTTGTCTATTCCTTCAATTAGATTCTTATCCTGGAAATTTCAGCAAGGACCTATTCGAATGAGATCTTAGCATTAGAAGCAGCCCCTGAGAAACCCATCACCTGTGACTTAATCCTGTCTTTAAGCAGAGCATCCCTGTCGCCGGAGCACAGGACCATCTCCTCTAGAGCCTTTCCGTGCCTGAGCAGAAACTTTGCGAGGCTCACCTCAGTTTTGCATCCCATAAACCCACGAATCTTCACCACCTTTAGGTTCTTGAGGAATGAAGTCATCGCACTCATCTGATTTTCCCAGTACTTTTCTTCCTCTGAATACATCATGTCCCGGAAGTCCTTATCCTGCATCTGGATCCAAGAAATGAGGGGCAAGGGAGAGGGAGAAAACCAACATCAGGACGTGCTTGACTGTCAAATAAACTGGATTGTGGTTGGAACAGCAATACTCGGTGGTGGGATCTTAGTGATTATAAGACATTTTGATCCAATATATTTAGTAGCCCTGGCCCGAACATTTCATGTTCATTCTAGCAACTTGGATTCCATCGGCTAGGCCATTATGGTTAACATGCTCTCATTTATCATTGTACGTGACCCCAAGCAAAGTTGCATGATAATATATTTCAGATTTTCGAGGGGGACAGAAACGGTTAATGCAAGTGGTAAACAGGAACTCACTTTTCGTTCATTCCGGTTGTAGCTGCATTGATCAGTGATATTAAGGATGAGAGTGTGCAGGGTTGGAGAGCTCTTGAACAGCAAATGTAGGGCTGGAACGATGCTGCGTGTCAAGAAAGTTCGAAGCTCCAAACTCTCCAGATTGATAAATGGTAACAGCGGCCCAAATTTCTTCTCCGCTAGCAGCTGCAGGAGCTGATGGAAGAACAATCACCCATAACATCAATTACAACTTTAAACTTCCGCCTAACATGCTTAAATCAGAAGTAGGATATGTTCCAGTATGTGCTCGAATGTTCAGTCTCAGGCAATAACTAGTATGTTGAGGGAACAAAATATTAAGTCATTCCAAAAGGATCGAGAGAGGGAACACAGGATCACCTTCATACATAGAGTATCAAGCTTTAAGCACTGCACATGAGAGAGGCCGTGCAAGAAATTCCATGCAGCACGGAGCTTAATAGCCGGGACAACCTCGTGGAGCTTGGTCAAGCCATACAAGAAAAGCAACGATGCCTGGTGGAGCGCAGTCAGATTCTGGAGTGAGCAGTCCTCTGTCAAGTAATTCTGCTCCCACTCCACCACCCACAGCCTCGGTGCATCAACCTTCACCGAGCTCTTCCCCCGCAGAGAGTGGAAGCAGCTCGCCACCCTTAACCTCTCGAGCCTCGGCCCTGTCACCTCCAACGTATCCAGCACAAAGCACTTCTCCAGTGTCATATCTTCCAACGCGGAGCAATTCACCTTGATGTGCCTTAGGTCCGTGCATTCGGAAAGGGAGAGTTTCCTAAGTACTGGGAAGGCCGAGTCGTTGAATATGTCAAGATCACCATCTATGAGCATGAGCGACAGTGAAAGCACCTGATCGTCGGTACCACAATACGTCAGACCATTTCAGATGGGTCCTGGAAATGGAAAAATTAGATGGACCGCTATGATATTCTCTACCTGAAGAGATCGGAAGCCGCCCTTCATGACTGATAGATAAGGAAGACGAAAACCCGGGAACTGGGATTTGAACCTAAGCACCTGGAGCGACTCGCTCAAGATGACACATTTCGGCACGTTGAAGTAATCCTCCGTGGCGAACTCTATGTCAAGCTCCTTCACATTCCGCCTCAAAGCCTGGCGGATCAGCTTGTTAAGGCAGGTGAAGCTGAGGTAGGCCCCAAACCTCAGCGTCCGTAAGTCGGAGCCCTTGTCCCTGAGGGATAGCACGTGGCTAATGAAGTCGCAGTCGTAGAGGTAGAGGAAGTTTTGGACTCGCTGCCTATCAAAGCTAAACCTCCTCGACTTGGACCTCACGAGGTTACTGATGGCCTCCATGTGATCCCCGTTCTTCTGCCTAACCGTCGTGAAGTCAAGGTCGGGGAACGACTGCCATATCCGAGCCCAGCGCTTCGAGAGCAGGCTCATCCTTGCAATCATCTCGAGGGGCAAGAAGCCAAGGATGTGGTGGAGGACATCATCGGGGAGGTCGCTGACGTGGTCGATGCCTTTGCCTCCCGGCTGGGCTGTCATCAGCTCGTGCTCGAGGGACAAGAGCTTCCTTCGCTTGGCGGATCTCGTCTCCATGTTTGTTCGGTCGTCCGAGCTTGATCTCGTCTCCCAACAAAGAGAACGTGTGTTTGAGTGCGGGGAGTGAAGATAAGGTCATGGTTAGAGTCGAGAATTTGTCGTGAGATTGGTTAGATCACTAGGGTTTGAATTTTGAACGTTTCAATGGTGGGGTGAGCGAGAACGTTATTGTAATTTGTTGAGAGATTTCATCTGATTCCCACGTGAAAATTTCGCCTAAGGATCATGAATTCCTCTTTCTGCATGTATATGCTGCATATATATATATATATATTTATGTGTGTGTGTCAAATATTAAGAGATTTTAGTGCTAGACGTGTCTATTTTCAATTGAATAGAAAAAAAAAATCATATATGAGAATGTTTTATCTTCAGATGATTGACCTCCCTAAAATAAGTTTCATATGGAATATGGTCANAACCTAGCTAGTTATTCCCTAAAATAAGTTTCATATGGAATATGGTCAAATCTGGGAAATAAGTTTATGATTCAAATTGGATTAATTGGAGTCCATTTTGACTTCCCTATCCTCATGATGCATACTTAAGAATATATATCATTTTAGGCCAACGTGGGTAGGGTTGGTTGAAGACTGAAATGGTCTTGTATTTCTTCGATAAACTTTCATATGCAGGGTGATAAACGCCCCCCCCCCAAAAAAAAATTGCCTTCCACCATTCGGGGTTTTAAAAAAGAAACTAATACTATAAATTAGAACATTGAAGCAAATATGCATCGACACATCTCTTTTAGCGTAAGTGTTTGATTCATATAGCGTATTCGTTGACAGGCCGAGCAAGGTTCGCGCAGAAGGCTGAACGAGCGGAACTCAGGGTAGCTTTCCTCGCTGACAATGAAATCAGTATCCCGGTCGCTTAACAGTGTCAGATTGGATTTGGACGGGTGGAATAAGATAAAAGGAAGAAAATGGTGGTATTCTCGTATCATTTCGATGGAAGTTGTTAGAGCGTCTCTTCAGGAACGCTGGGATGGGAATGTCACATCGATCAAATTGCCTTCTTTTCGGATATCTGGATGGAAGCAAGAATTTGATGCGTTCATCCTGTTTATATTTTGATACAGAGTTTCTGCAATCTTCTTTGCAGGATACGATGTCGATGGTGATTGCACTACTCAATGACATCTGAGTTACGGTGATCGAGCTCGGTCTGTGTATTTTCTGTAGGAAATTAATGCAGTTTGATCAGCGATAAGTGGACTCAATCTAAATCCCAGTGACATTAAAAATGGCGAGCAACACTTTACACCGAAAACAGAGAAAATGACGACGGGCAACAATTGGTATAGAGTGCCCATTAACAGCCTCTTCCTATTGCCTATATTACCTGAAGAAGAACAAATGCAGGACAGAGTTCGAGTGAGTTGCCGCCCAAGATGTAAAACTACGCCTATTCCTCGGATCTTCTCGGCAGGCAGTCAAGCCTCCTCCTAGCTACGCGAATCCATTTGCCTGTTCGCTGGCTGTTCACCTTGAGTACTAGGATGCCCTTCCACATCGAATACTCGGGCAATCCCGTGAACTATGAACTTCTCGGATGTAAAAGCTTCTGGATTTGTGATTTTCACCCCACTAACATCAACCCCACCGGTAACAGTGTTCCTGGTAACCTCAAGGTCCATGCCAGGGACAAGAGTCCTGAGTGACGCTCCCGCAGGCAGAGCAAGGAGTTCCAAGAAACCATATTTTCCCGGCACGATGTGAGCCCTCACAATTTTATCCAGGACTGGATGGTCCAGTGGCATGCTTCCGAACTCTAGTGGTGCGAAGATTGTGAAGGAGGCTGAGTCGTTGCTATCTTTAAAAGTCCCGTCATGGTTGACGGTGGACTTCAGCCCGACCGCAAAAGGGACGAACCCGTGTGAGTAGAGGAACTGAATCACCAGGTCGCATTCGACCCTTCTCTTTGGCTCTCCTTTCTTCGATTCACCAACTTCGGAGACGGCCTTGAGATTTGAGCCACACTGAGGCAATTGAGTAAGAGGCCAGTTCTCTCCAATTTCTTGGAGGCCGGGGAGGGCAAAAGGCGTGAGAACTCCATGGATAGCCACTCTCTCGTCAAGAAACACATCGAGATCTGTCACCGGAGCTTCGTTAATCTCAACGCGGTCCCCTTCACTCCTTGAGATCACGACGTTCTTTCCAGGGGACAGAGTAGGCAGGCAAGTCCTCTCGGGCTGCTTCGCAAGATCGGCCGCCGAGAGCCGGAGAGGAAGCGCGTGGTAGCGGATGGTATCTTTCATAAGCCAAGGGGAGGAGGAGATTTTCGACAGCGCTGAGTCCGGGAGGGCGAAGATCGTAATGTTCGGGGAAGCGGAGGAGAAGTACTCCGGTGAGATTGAGAGGAGGGCAGCCATGCTGCTGAAACCAGCCTTCTGGAGGGTCCTAGAGGCGTTCAGGGAGAGACTCGGCCCAAGGGCTGACGGTGAGCCCGGGACATTGGCGGTCGAGTGGATGGCGGAGGAGATGGCGAAGAAGGCCAGGACTGCCGCGGCAATGAAGTAGATGGGACAGCGCCACCACACTGTGGAAGAAGCCGTCGAGTCCATCGCCGGTGAGCACCAGAAGTCACAAATCGCAGAGAAGTAATAAATGGGCAGAAAGATTGGTGGGTACCAGACTAACTCCTTGTGATCGATCGATCCGATCGTGGGGATATCACAATGTAATCTTGTATCAATAATATCGGATATTGTTATACCATATTTGGTAAAATCCAGTATTTAGAGTAACGCATAATCTCTCGATTCTCTCCTCATCCTGCGAGATTGCTTTTATTCTCGACCGTTCGTGTCACACACGCAACGCCTCCGTTTAATCGACAATCACAGCTGAGGCTTTTTTATTATATTTATTACGAGGAAAATCTGATATTTAATGATCTTCCTTGGATTACACAACAACTTCATCAAGAATCAATTTGATTTGGAAGTATAAATTGGTGGAGTAATTTGGATCTACCTTGATACATTCGTTTTAAATAAAATATCGAATTTAAATATTATAAATTGAGAGAATTTAATCCCTTAAATAAAATAATTCAGTTTGAATCAAGATCATCTAGCACTAACGAACTTACTTATGAATGTAAGGTAGCTCGGACTAGAAACTCCGTTTTCAAACACAGCACGCACGCATAAATTCTCCTGGAAAATCACCAGAAGGCTTTCGTCATGAACAATTATTCCACCACGAAGTGTCAATTACAAGAACAGCACGTGCCATGCACACTAAACCAGTAAAAAAAACCAGACCCAGCCCGAAAGGGCACCCAAGCATGACATGAAAATATATGCACGGATCAGTATTTTCCAGTTGTGTAGATACTGTAGAAATGAAAAACTTGCGATTGCTTGAAAATACAAAATAATTTTATAAAAAAAACAAAGTTATGATAGAATTTTTAAAAATTAAATGTATTTTAAATA
>CXYZ01020443.1:1327795-1348969 GCA_900006705.1 Sonneratia caseolaris
AATAATTCACTTGAAAATTTAGTAAGAAAACTATTAATAGAACTCCAAGTAAATGTAATTATATCCTTTTTACGTATCATAGAAGAAGGGAAAAAAAAGGAGAGAAAAAGATCCCGTTCTGCCATTGCACATTCTTAGGACCACATATGGACAATAAAAAAGAATACAGCTAATTTTAATGGATTAATTTGATATGAATTTAAATTAATTTATGTGTATTATATTATTCACGGTCATCAATCTTCCTTAGAAAATCTTCATATAAATTTAAATTAATCATATTATATTAGGCAATATTAGGTACATTCAGCCCCCCGGAAGACAAGCTCAAATTAGCAACTAGCGATACTTGCCAAACTGGATCTTCCCTTGCGTCCGGTTGACATTGATTTAGCCCGTTTGTCGTTTCATCTGACCAGGGACGGAATTTTCTCTCTGGGGGATCCAAGCTGTGGCGAAGACCGAGTTGTGACCTTTCCATGTTAGCACCGTCACATCTTGCCCGTCCCTCTTCATGCCCCAACCACTTGCATGTTCATCTAGCAATGACTTGACCTCGCTTTGGGTCTCGTCCGGAAACGGCACGCTTGAGAACCCTAAATCGTTCATCCTCTTGGCGAATTTAGCTCCGCTCTCCGACCTCTCTATCCTCTGCAACCCCTCGAAGCCGATGATGTTCTCGATTTTGTGGCCGATATCTGTTTCATATTCTATGCGCTGGATACTGTCCTTTGGCAAGAAAGTTTCCAGTGCGTCGAAAGGTATCCACAAGTAACTGAAGCAGGAGGTGATCCTAGACGTTAGGCTTGATGCACTCAGGTCGGAATCCTCGTCAACCACCGTGACGAGTTGGGGGTCGAGTCTCTTGATAAGATCCAAGAAAGCGTCTCTTGCAGAAGCGTTTTGAGCGTTACCATCGTCGTCATTGTACAGGTAACGCAGCCAGTTTTGGCAATTGACGATCAAAGCCTCGTCTTCCCTAAGATCAAGCGTCGACATAGAGTTCAAACTGTTCAGAATGGATCCTAACCAGCTGCTGGTCGATTCTTCAACAGACGCAGGCAACCGCGAACTGTTGCCAATTGTGGAAAATTCAAAAGGGACATGTCTTGACTTAGCAAAATTGCCCAGTCGAAGACCGACCTCTTGGATGGACATGTCAATAAACGGAGGGACTGGCGGCCTGAATGTTGGGACGGTAAGTCTCAACGAGGGAGGCCCTTCCGGTCTCTTAGCCAGGGTATCTATCAGAGTCGGCCACTGCATACAATGAGTGATGCTGAAATCTAGTATGTGAACCTTTGGGGATCCCCTGATTGCCCTAAAGATGGCACCATTTGACGCGCAAAATCCAAATCTATGCCAAGGGATCAAGTCTACGTACCCTGCGAGCTCCATTACGCTCATCAGCCTCCTCCTACTTGCCAGATTGCTGCTCCCGCCGCCATTGAAGGTCAAGGCCAAGGGGCAAATCCTGCATACCCTAGAGATCAGCGCCCTCAGTAACCACGAAGTGAGCCGTTGGTTCGGGTCGCCTAAAGGAGACGCCACGTTGTTGAGGACCCACATCACCTGCTGGGCTAGGGTGACATCATTACTCTCCAGGGCACCAGCGCAGTGCACCAAGAGCTTCTCGATGCACGCACTATCAAGGCTCCCAAGGCACCCACCAAGTGTTCCTCCACTGGTTTGGCTCGAGTTGAATAGGATAGTGTTTTGCGAGGAGAAGGAGGTGGCTGCGGCTGGTGGTGATACGTTCTCTCTTTTTTCAGCTCTCATAGTGCTGCTGGGGTTTGTGTGTGTTTCGAAGTATCAAACTTTCAAGAAACATGAGATCTTCTTGAAAAGGCTACTGATCAGGATGCATTATCCTTGCTTTTCTGGTATCCAACATGCCCTTTGTTGTCTATCGTGATTATGGTTTGGAGGAGTTTTGGGCTGAGAGAGAGGCTGCGACCTTAAGGGTGCACACAGTCTGCTACTTACACACACACTCACACACACACATATATATATATATAAAGAGAATGGGGAAGGCAAGAGTTAGCTCGTTTGGATTGGAATTTAATTAATAAAAAATTATTANTATATATATATATATAAAGAGAATGGGGAAGGCAAGAGTTAGCTCGTTTGGATTGGAATTTAATTAATTCAATCAATTGATTTTAGCCGAAGTTAATTAAACATTTTGATATAGAAAAAAAGAGAGAGGAGGGAGGGGTACTCCGTGCCGAGTTTGACGAGTTAAATCCCGGCTCCCAGAGAGTAGAGAGGGCCAAAATCCCTTGGCCAATTAGAGAAATGTAACAGAACCAAAATTGTTTCCCCCTCGTTTTTTTGGCATTTTCCATGTACTTATTCATGGGAACATGCTCATGAAAATTCCTCACATAATACCATGTATATGTATATGTATATATATGTACATGGAACTATTGAAAATCTTAGTGCCCTTTTTACAGCGCATGTGAATCGATGGGTTAAATCAAATATAAGTAATGCATTGGGGAGATTGCTCTTCCTCATGTGCTTTAAATTCTGTGGACTGTACTATACATTAGGAGATTGTACTAACCTTGACATCACGTGGGGCGGAGGAGTAAATGGCAGAAGAAATATGATAACTAACTATATCATCAGTAACCCAAAGGGGCCACAGTCAAGTCAAAGATATCAGTTTTGAAGTCTTCCCATTCAGTTGTGTTTTTATCCTCCTGCTAGCTACTGTGAAACTAGACAAGCTATAATTTTCTCTACCCATTTAAACGAACCATCTTCTTATTCAGTTAATCCATGGCTTAGATCTTTCGATTCCGTAAAAGCAGAAAGGAATCATTATGGCCTTTGTTGGGTGGGGAAATTTAAGGCTCCTTTTGTGCGTTGGGAAGAACTACAGCATTCTAAAGCCATTTTGGCACATTCGCTGTTCTCTCTCACTCTAATTATATGTATACTCTCTTGACGATCCATGGTTGAGAATAGGTTAAGTAGCTGCCCTGCTAACCAGCCACTGCCTTGTCGAATTTCAGGGCCCGCGGAAAGAACTTCAAAAGACTTGGTAGGATAAATTATACATAAGTACTATACATGGATTCTCATCATGGAGTCTAAGATAGTACATTATCATTTGCGACCATCTTCGTCTCAATGATATCGGGTGATCTTGTCTTGGAGATTCGACTTGATTGTTTTTTCTTCCCCCATGTCGGACCACCAAGAAAGACAAATCAGACCGCTCAGTCCCCCGCGTGCGAAGAACCCCGGCAAAGGACAAGCATCAGTTTTCCTTTTTAGTGGTGTTTGTGTTAGTGCAATATCACAATAAAAAATACTCCCCATAAAGTGTTTGGTGATAAAAGATGATTGAAATACAAAATCGTTAAATTCAATTAGTTTCATATTTAAAACATGTCAATTTTTAAAATTATAACCAATTTTACATTCATTTCGGCTCGTATTTAACTAATTTAAAAGAATATCTTAGCTCATGTATCTTTCATTATACTTTATGTGGCAGAGCCTGTTGCAACTACTGATGATCGATTATTTCATCCATCGAAGCTAAGACTAAAGAGCAGCCATCAGAAACACATTGTGTGCATGATTGATTATATCCAAATAGTCTGTTGAACGTTAAGCTCGGCATAGTTAACTTACTTGGATTGACCCGAGAAGGAATTAAGTTGAACTCGAACAGGAGATCCCAAACATTACTGAGAAAAAGACCGAGGAAATAGACCTCCTCCTTGGTTCCAACAATTGAGCTAATTTGGACCATCATGTCTCAGCAAATGTGGGCTCCTCTGCGCAGTTCATCTCTTGCTGCAAATAGCTAATGGCTTGTAGGGTTTTGAGGACTTGTCTCTGTCAAGTGCCCTAGCTCACTGCGATCAACAAAGCATCCAAAAAATTTCGACAGCACATACCTTTTATTGGTAAGACGAATTCTTTCCATGTTTGTGCTAATCAAGTTGGAGCTTTTGTCGCCACATATGATGATCATCGATGGCGTATCATTTGTATGTACGCTTGCTTACATTCCGAGATCTTACCAGACCTACTATACAGGCGGTAAATACTACGGGCTTTATTGACATCGATGACCGGCATGCAGCATCATCTTCGATCAAAAATGAATTTGCCCCAAGTGCCTCTAACATTTGGTGGCTAATTTATGAGGTCAAGCATACGAACTCACATTACCATGCGCCTAGCTCAGAAGACCTAGAAGTGCGTGCGATTGTCCATGAACTTACCGAATTCCATGATAGTTTATGTGAAGTAAAGGAGGATAGGATATCGAAATAGATATCACAAGCCCATGTCGACTCAACAGACCAGGCCAGTGGTTTCATCTCATCTATTTTCAGGCCGCACGAGCACTGGATGCAAACAATGATAGCCGATTGACCTGTGGACTCTTATCTAGTATCCAAAAGCATAGGCCCCAGCCGGTCCAGGCGGGCCGGTTGGCTCGATAAGTAGTCATATCCTTGAGCAAAGGAGGTATATAAGATAGATAGGATCAGTCGAGCAAGACCAAGATCCCGAAGTCAGACATCGATCCACATTCCGTGTGGTGACAACAATGGAGAGGAAAAGTAAATCCCACGTGTCCGCGGACTACTTTTTTCCCCTGCAAAATCTAATAGTGAATCCAATCCCTCCTCTTCCTATATAATATGTGAGCCCAATAAGCAGCCACCGGCCATTGACTTCTGGGCCTCCTACATTCTCGGAAGCGAATCCCAATTTACTCCTATTTAATTTAATCTAACTTAAATGATAAGTGAATATCTCAAGACGGTGATCAGTGGTGGTGAAATAGTAACTTTGGGGGTTTTTTTTTTATATGCCCTGCATCGAAAATCTTGGTTTAGCCTGATATTGGAACTTATTTGGGGTCCAGTAAAGTGTAGGGTAGTATAGATTTAGACCATCTACTGGAAAAAGAGTATGGTTCCGAGTTAACAAGACAGCCAACAGGGTCAAATTTTGCCTGTGATAATATTCAACCCGAGCCAGCCGACCTCGGCCAATGTCAACGCACAGGAGTCGAGTCTCAACACCATTCCCCGGCTCCAAGATCTAGGCGCCTCCAAACCAGGGGCAGTTCTGTACTTTTATACTCGATCGATCATATTACCCAGGGAAAATAAAGGAGTAAAAAAAAAAATAAATGAGAGAAAAATAAAATGGCACAGGAAAGAGAGAAGGCTCCCTCTCGTCCCCCATGACCCAGACCCAAAAAGAACACAAAAACGGGAGTGAACTCGCAAAGGATATTAGAGAGAGCAGAGCAGAGCAGAGCAAAGAAACAGAGCGAAGAGAGAGAAAGCGACATTTCAGATAGATTTACACCTTCGCCGGAGCCGAGAGCTTGCGAGTGATTCCTTCCTTCCTAGCTTTTCTCGATCTCCAACTGCGTTGGGCCCTTTACGGTCAAGTTTCTCGAGGCGCGGCTCCCGACATTTCTCCTCTGATCTGTCGCCGGAGCCCTCAGTTTTCTCGGTGAGTGGTTATTGCCCTGTTTGGCGATTAATTCTCCTCCTTATTCTCCAATTTGTTGAATTCTGGGCCCAGGGGATTTTGTACCGAAGCTCAGTTGAATCACGGTTTTGGGACGGGGACTTGCTGTCCGTTCCGCTGTTCGGCTTTGTTCTAAAATCCCTACATTTGCAATTGTATTGACTTCTTTCTCTTATTTGGTATGAGCTAGGGCTTTGGATCCGAACGACGCCTGGAGTCTTGGAGAGATTGAAGGGAGCCGGATTGCAGCATGAGCATAGACCGCCCCAGCAGAGGGGAGAGTTAGGGTTCCGGTATTCTGGGGACGAAGGCGAATTCCCATGGGCGATGGGGGCGTCGCATGCATGCCTTTGCAGCATACTAGTATCATGGACAGGCTCTCAGGTCCTGAAAAGGTACTTTGTAGCGGAGGCAACATTGGCAGCAACAACAACGGGATCAGTCCGAAGTCCCTCAAGTGGGCTGAGCCCGAGTTGAAGAAGAAGAAGAAGAAGAAGAAGAAGAAGAAGATCAGGAAGGTGGTGAAGAAAGTTGTTACCGTCAGGAAAGTAGAGAAACTGAAGAGCGAGGTGGCAGCAGAGAGAAACGACAGCAGCAACAACAGAGAAATCGAGAATGGTGAGATTCCCATTGATAACTCACGGCAGAATGATGAGGTCGAAGAAGGTGAATTGGGCACTCTGAAGTCGCCAATTAGAGAACTAGAGAATGGGGAGACAACGTCAGATAAACCCCAGAGAAACGAGATTGAGAAGGAAGGGATTGCCCTTGATAGAAAGAGGAAAGGAGAGAGAGGCAAGGACAAGGAGGAGTCTAGTTCAAGTAAATCACAGGAACGGGAGAAGGGAGAGATGACTCCTGAGAAGGGTTGGAGAGGAGAACTCAAAAAAGGGGAATTCTGGCAACAGAGAGGATCCATTGATAACTTTGAGAAAGGCGAATTCATCCCCGATAGATGGCACAGGAGTGAATTCACCAGGGATTTCTCTTATCCCAAGTTGCGCAGCAGGTATGACTCCGGGAAGGACAGGAGTTGGAGGCACGACCTAGAGCATACTTCTTCCCTGGGAAAGCATTCAGGGGATGGCATCTGCAGGAAGAGAGATATCAACCAAAACGCAGGGAGTCCGCATGGTAAGGATTTCTACAGGGGGGAAGGTGGCCCAGATAGGATTGTGAGGCTCAGCTCCAAAATTGTTGATGAGGATGGCTCATATCAAGGTGAGCACAGCAATGGCAGAAACCAGAGAAAGGAGTTCTTTACAGGTGATCGGCTGATGTGGCGCAACAGTGTTCACAATACTGATTCAGATGGGAGCGATCAGGATCATGATCACAAGCATTACTGGGATTATGCAGGATCAAAAAGCCGGAGGCTGTCCAATGATGGAAACCGCTCAGTTTACTGTGACCACCATTCTCACCGATCTCTTGAGAGACCACACAGAAATTCTTCTTACTCTAGATTATCATCAACCGACAAGTACACTTCTCGACATTCTGAATCCTCTTCATCTTCTCGAGGAGTCATTGACAGGAGTGCACGTAGTCCAGTTTATTCTGAGCGGGCTCTGCGTGATCAACCACGGCAAAATGATCTACAGGGCTGCAGCCCTGTCTGTCGTGAGAGGTCACCATGTGTTCATGATAGATCTCCATATTATTCCAGAAGAACTCCATATAGCTGCGATAAATCTTCCCATGGCAGTGAGAGATCTCCTCATGGTCGTGATCTTTCCCAAAAAGACCGCAGCCATAATTCTGCTCGAAGAAACAAAAGCCCTATGCAAGATCGCGGAAGGTACCATGACCGGAGTAATCAGAATCGTGCTGGCAGGGATTGTTCTCCACAAGAACGATGTAAGTCCAACAATAGTTGGGGCACTGCTCAGAAGACTGGAACAAGCAAGAAGCTCAATTCTCTGGCCAAGAGCAAAGGTGGCGAAGAAGGAAAGCAAAACCTGGTGAATTCGATTGGCAGAGATGCTATTCTTTGTCCGAAAGAATCCCAAGATAGAATCTCATTGGAAGGTGTAAACGCAGAGTCTTCTGAGAAAGGTGGCGGCAGCAAACCTCAGAAAGATGGTCCAATTGCAACCCCTGCTGTAAGCTGCAAGCAGTCCTCTCTTGTTGATGGGGCTCTTCCAGAAGAGCTGCTGTCAATGGAGGAGGATATGGACATATCTGACACACCACCCCATGTGCCTATGTTGGCAGATTCTACTGCTGGGAAGTGGGTTTATCTTGATTACTATGGTGCAGAATGTGGGCCCTCTAAGCTCTCTGAGCTTAAAGCACTCGTTGAAGAGGGCGTTCTTTTCTCCGATCATTTCATCAAACACTTGGACAGTGACAGGTGGGTGACTCTTGAAAATGCATCTTCTCCTTTGATGACTCTGAGTTTCTCATCCATTGTACCAGACAACATAACTCAGCTGGTGAGCCCTCCAGAAGCACCTGGCAATTTGTTGGCCGATAATGGAGATGCTGGTCAACCTGCTGAGCATATGCTGAGTGCATCGGGTCCTGCAGTTGATTTTTGCATTGATGAAAGAATTGAAGCTTTGTTGGAGGGTGTCACTGTCCCCGGCAGTGAACTTGATACCGTTGGAGGTATTATTTGTCCATAATTTATCAAGTAAAGTTTCCCTTTTCAGAATTCTGTCTGTCCTTTTCCAGAACCCAGAGTTAATTAGGCTACTTTGGATTTACGGAAGTATTCCAGATTCCTTTTTTTATTCTCATTTTATTTAAAGAAGGAAGAAAAGAAAATGAAAAAAAAGGTGTCGTGTCAGATCCTGCAAAATGTGCTGAATTATGAATATGCAATTTCATATAATTTTCTATTTAGCAAAAAAATATTCATACGTTTTTTGTTTCTTATTTTCCACTAGGATGCAGGTGAGAAAAGAAGAAATGAAGAACTGCGTCCAGTTTCACTTGATAAGAAAAACCTTCTTATTTTTTGAGTGTTCAATAAAGAAATTTCATTTATTGCACATCAAGGAAAGGGGAAAAAAAAGAAGAAGAAATGCTTTTCTAGCAGACTCTTACTTTATTTTCTTAGTTGCACCCTCTCACTGCTTCCAATCTTCCTCCTGCAGAAGCTTTGCAGATGACATTTGATCACGATCAATGGGATAAATGGGGAAGTGTTGAAGGTAGGCAGTAGTAATAGGCATGCATCTCTGATCTACTATTGCTATTTGTTATGATGCTTTATCTCATGACCTTAACAGTTCCTGTTTGGTATAGGCTTCATCTGGCATCGAGCTTGCATTGGGAATTTGGGTAACTGGAAAGCAGATGATAAATCAATCTGTCCAGGCATCACATCTACTGAATTCGGGGAGGGTGCACTCCCTGGTCAGGATTTATGTTTTGTAGCCTGTGACTTGGGCTATTGGTTTTCCGGTCAATGGTCATACAAAGGTGGGGATTGGAAGAGGAATGAGGAAACATCCCAAGAGGGATTGTCGAGAAGGAAACTTGTTCTTAACGATGGTTTCCCATTGTGCCAAATGCCAAAATCTGGATTTGAGGATCCTCGGTGCCTCAAAAAGGATGAGCTCTATTATCTCTCTTATAGCAGACAGCTTGACCTGCCTCCATGGGCATTCTCTTGGCCAGAGGAGAAGAGTGATAGTGATGGAGCAGGCAGATCTCAAGTGAAGCCGGTTGTCCCAAGGGGAGTAAGAGGCACCATGCTATCGGTGGTGAGGATTAATGCATGTGTAGTCAAGGATCAAGGTTCCTTTGTTTCTGAACCTCATAGCAGAAGCCGAGGAAAGGAGAGGAACTCTTCAAAATCTGTTCGCATGCACTCAAGATGTTCTGTTGAGGGTGATTCTCAATCAAAAACTTCTGATGAAGACCAGTTGAGGGGTTTGAGGAAGACTATGGCAGATATTTACACTCCAAAAGACCGTGTATGCACCATTCATGACTTGCAGTTGCAGTTGGGCAACTGGTATTATATCGACGGTACTGGACGTGAACAAGGGCCTGCATCATTTTCAGAGTTGCAATCCCTTGTTGATCGAGGCACTATTCAAAAGAATATCAGTGTGTTTCGGAAATTTGACAAACTCTGGGTTCCGATTACATATTACAGTGGAACTTCTGAAGTCTGTAACAAATTTCATCAGGAGAGCAATTTGTCTTGTAGCAGTTCTGGACCTCATGTTCCACACTCACATGGGAATTCCCTTGTTGAACAGAACTATTGCAAGGGTTCTTTTGACAGTATGCACCCACAATTTATTGGTTATATGCGGGGAAAGTTACATGAGCTGGTCATGAGATCTTATAAGAGCCGGGAATTTGCTGCAGCTATTAATGAGGTCTTAGATCCATGGATCAATGCTAAACAACCAAAGAAGGATACTGAGACATTCATTTATCGGAGATCAGGTTATTTTTAATCTTGGTGATCCTAGCTCAGTGCCCTTATTCAGAAAAGGATGCCATGATCTTTCTTAGGGAGAATGTAAAGTTTTCTCAATGTAAAATAGAAATGGTTTCTAATATCTCTTCATGATATTTTGAACTTAACTATTGCAGAACTTGCTGTACCTACCATTATTTCTTCATCATGAATATTTTTTGATACTGTTCTTAGAAGAAACATTTTGAAGTTACTAGAATGTATCCCAATTTGTTTGGATTTGAAATTACTTTGCCACTAGAAAAAAGAATTTTTTGTTGCTAAGATTTCAAGGATCTCTTATCCCAATTCGAATTGATTTTAACTGCTAGCTCACATATAAATTGGCGTTTTTTTCCCTAGTAAACTTTATGCTTTTGTCTAATGCCCTTTTTTTGGTGGGATGGCTGAATTTCAGATGCTTATCTCCATGCTAGCAAACGAGCTCGGCTTTTGGTTGAGGAAAGTGATGAGGAGGATGAAATGGAAGGCATCATGCAGACAATTCCAAGAGGAGAACCTCCTTTCGAGGATTTATGCCATGATGCTAATTTTAGCCCAGAGGAAATTGCATCTTCTGAACATATTGCAGGGTCATGGGGTTTGCTTGATGGTCGCTTATTAGCACGAGCGTTTTATTGTCTGAGGTCTGATATCAAGTCCCTCACTGTTGCATCTTTAACTTGCAAGTATTGGAGAGCTGTGGCTAGGCTATATAGAAATGTTACTCGGCAGATTGATTTGTCTTCTCTTGGTCCTAGCTGTACTGACTTTGTACTCAGGAATATCATGGTATGTTTTCATTAGTTTATTCTCTTTTTTTATCACTCCTTTCTAGGTCAAATTTTAACATAATTCTCTTCTTGCAGGGTGATTTTAACAAGGCAAATATCAACTCCATGATCCTTGCTGGCTGCTCTAACATTAGTTCTGATGCACTTGAAGATATTCTTCATTCATGTCACTCTTTATCCTATGTGGACATTAGAGGTTGCAATCAGTTTGCTGAACTATCCCTGACATATTCTAATATAATCTGGATCAAAGGCCGACAGAATTTTAGGAATGTAAACTCCAAAATAACAAGTCTTACACAATTAACTGAGAAAAATTCGAATTCTGTAAGCAAGAGCGTAGGGGGAGATGTAGATGATTTCAGTGAATTGAAGGACTATTTTGCCAGTGTGGACCGAAGAGACTCAGCTGGCAATTCTTTCCGCCGTGGCTTCTACAAACGCTCAAGAGTACTTGGTGCAAGAAAAGCGTTATCCGTTCTATCCAGGGATGCTCGAGTGAGGCGATGGGATGCTAAAAAATTTCGGAAGGGATATAAGAAGATGGAGGAATTTCTTGTTTCAAGTTTGAAGGAGATCATGAAGGAAAATACATTTGATTTTTTTGTGCCAAAGGTATCTTGGTACTCATGTTACCCCTATTCATATTATGGGGAAGTTGATGTGACTTCTTGTGTTTTTCTTTCTTTTTAGGTTGCTGATATTGAGGACAGGATCAAGAGGGGCTATTACATTCGTCGAGGAATCAACCCTATCAAGGAGGACATCAGTCGAATGTGTAGGGATGCCATAAAGTAAGTTCAACTTATTCTTTAACCTGAAAAGTATATTTCCTGCTTGAGTAAGCAGCAGCTGAGAGCTGGTGGACCAGCTGAAACCATGAAGAGCAATAGAGGTGGTCGAAGCTAATGAGGAGTTTCTTTGGAGCCCTCCCTTTGGGATCCACATAATAAAATATGCACCCTCTAGGCTGGAATTCAGTGACTAAACCTAAGACAGAGTGATCTCTATTACATACTGAGCTCTAGAATCTAAAAGATTGACACTGCTTAATATCTCAATGGTTAAAGCTTCTTATCAGAGTAAATTGAGGAAAAAACCTCATATCACACAAACAAATAGAAACTTCAATATTACATGATATTTTTCTATTTAAGTGAGCAGTGATGGAGGTTTGGTAGTGTGAACTTTTAAGGACTTTATGATATCTCAGGTTTTTAAGGTTTAATTAGATACATTTTCCTGCATTTTCTTTATATTTAATTTGTGCTCATTTTTGCCAGTAGAGTTGTGGGGTTAGCCCCTATTATAACTCACATTCTGTATCATGTGATTTGCCCCTTGTATTGTTTATAATCCTTTTCTCTGTGTATCGATGATGTCTGTGATTGAACGCAGGGCAAAGAATCAAGGTGACTCTGGAGACATGAATCACATTGTAACATTATTCATTGAACTTGCCTCAAGTTTGGAAGACAGCTCTAAATATTACTCCCAGAGAGATGAGATGGTCAAATCTTGGAGAGATGACTCATCTGCTGGGTCTTCTGCTTCCTTGAAATACAATAAGAGACTCAATAGATTTGAGAATGAGAGAAAAACCACATATAGGAGTAATGGTTCTTCCTTGAATGGTGTCTTTGACAGAGAGTATGCTTCTGATCGTGAAATCAGAAGACGCTTACTGAAGTTGAATAGAAAATCAGCTGATTCAGGAAGTGAAACATCCAATGAATTTAATCTCTCTTCTGGAACTAGTAAATCTGAGGGCGAGACGACTGCCTCAGAAACGGAAAGTGACTTGGGATCAAAATTAGACAGTTGGACTGGGGAGTCTAGAGGAGATGCCTTTTCTGAAGATGAAAGTTTAGATTACTTGGGCGATGATCGTGAGTGGGGAGCTCGAATGACAAAAGCAAGCCTTGTTCCTCCTGTCACCAGAAAGTATGAAGTAATAGACCAGTACCTTGTTGTGGCAGATGAGGAAACAGTTAAAGGTCAAATGCGGGTGTCTTTACCTGAGGATTATGCTGAAAAGCTTGATGCTCTGAAAAGTGGAATCGAGGAGCTGGATATGGAACTTCCGGAAGTCAAGGACTACAAACCCAGGAAGCAACTGGGATTTGAAGTTATTGAACAGGAGGTTTATGGAATTGACCCCTATATGCACAATCTGCTGCTTGATTCTATGCCTGAGGAGTTGGATTGGACATTACCAGACAAACACTGGTTTATCGAGGAGGTGCTTCTCTGTACTCTGAATAGGCAAGTCAGGCNTGACAAAAGCAAGCCTTGTTCCTCCTGTCACCAGAAAGTATGAAGTAATAGACCAGTACCTTGTTGTGGCAGATGAGGAAACAGTTAAAGGTCAAATGCGGGTGTCTTTACCTGAGGATTATGCTGAAAAGCTTGATGCTCTGAAAAGTGGAATCGAGGAGCTGGATATGGAACTTCCGGAAGTCAAGGACTACAAACCCAGGAAGCAACTGGGATTTGAAGTTATTGAACAGGAGGTTTATGGAATTGACCCCTATATGCACAATCTGCTGCTTGATTCTATGCCTGAGGAGTTGGATTGGACATTACCAGACAAACACTGGTTTATCGAGGAGGTGCTTCTCTGTACTCTGAATAGGCAAGTCAGGCATTTTACAGGCACTGGAAATACTCCGATGATGTATCCTTTGCAGCCTGTTGTTGAAGAAGTTGAAAGAATTGCCGAAGAGGATCATGATATGCATACAGTTAAAATGTGCCAGAGTATTTTGAGGGCCATTGATAGTCGAACTGAAGACAAATATGTAACATATAGAAAGGTAATGCATATTGGATTTTAGCTTCTCATGAGATTGATCAGGTCTTCATTTCATTTATGCCTGCTCTATTTTGATTCTTTCATTAGTTCCTATCTTCATTTTGCTGACATGTTTGTGTATGGATTGAACTCTCAGGGTCTTGGTGTTGTGTGCAACAAAGAAGGAGGCTTTGGAGAAGATGATTTCATTGTGGAGTTTCTGGGAGAGGTATTTGTTCATGTCTATTTGTTGTCATTGAATCAGTGATATTACTCCAATTTCTAAGTTGCCTAAATAATGTCAATGGAACTCATGAGAACATAGGCATTCTATCGAGACATAAAACATGTATAAAACCACTCTGGTAATAACATGAACACTTAGTAGGCATGTCATTGAACTAGAGTAGGCATTACCAAGTTCCCTTGTTGAGGGAGTGTTAGGCATATAAATGTTTTGTTTGTGTATAGCATGATAGCTCAATGATATATTACTTAAAGTTCTAAATTGCCTAAAGAAATTTCAAAGGGACTTAGAGAGAAAGTGGCATTCCATACACACATAAAATGTACACGAAACACCTTTGTCTTTCTGTGATACTGCTATCATCAGTTGTAATTCTTGTTATTTATGTCTGGAGCAGTAGTTGGTCTTGCATGTTGAGAGCTATAGATCCCTTATGGCCTGCTGCTTACTTGGTTTAAGATAGTGTGGGCATGGTTCCCTGACTGAATCAGTGAGAATATCTGGTTTGATTTGGTTTGCGATATAAAGTCTGAATTGATAGAAAATCTGAATTATGCCCACCTTAACTTAGCACAAAAATTCCAAACCATATGAAGTCCAAATCCATTTTCTATAAAGTAGTCATAATTTAATCAATAAGACCTAATTGGCTTGGCTCAAACTTTCCAAATGGACCTTTCAGAAAAAAAGACACACAAAATTGGTCAATGATCAACAAGGATAGTATAACTTTTGGTATGAGGATTTTTTTTTAATTTAACAAATTATTTCGAAAATTGGTTCAGTTTGGTTAATCACGGTTAACTGAACAAACATCAAGTAACCAAAACCTATTTGTGAGAAAGAATGGCACTGTTAGAGAAGATTTTTGGATGATTCAGTTATTATTGGTTTGATTTGTTGGTTGATCCAGATGTTCTTTTTTTTTGGCCCATTTCTAGTTTAAGCTGATTTAATTTTCTTGGACTTCTGTTCATTTTTTAAAAATCAAGTATACGAGGGCGTGAGGGCCCCACTTAATGAGAGGCTTAACCTGCTGCTCTGAGACATTGGGTTATTTTTTTATGAACTTCTTTACAAAAAGACTGCAGTGGAGTTATATGTTTAGATGCTTTAAATTCTTTATAGGTTTATCCGACATGGAGATGGTTTGAAAAGCAGGATGGAATCAGATCTTTGCAAAAGAACAACAAAGATCCAGCACCAGAGTTCTACAACATATATCTTGAGAGGCCAAAGGTGTTCAGTCTTATCAATCTTCTACATGCTTGTCCATTCTTGCAAACATTTTTTCTTATTCTTATTCTTTTTTCCAATATTAATTTTTTTGTATGTTTCCACAGGGTGATGCTGATGGCTATGATTTAGTTGTTGTGGATGCTATGCACAAGGCAAACTATGCCAGTCGGATTTGTCACTCCTGTAAACCTAATTGTGAAGCAAAGTGTGACATTTTACATCATGTGCAATTTTTTTATTAAAATGGAAACAGATAATGCATTATCTTACCTTACATTTGGGTATAGTTGATGTCTTACCTGTGATATATTGCAGAGTCACTGCAGTAGATGGCCAGTACCAGATTGGGATATACTCTGTACGTAAGATACAATTCGGTGAAGAGATAACATTCGATTATAATTCAGTGACTGAGGTAATAATTTTATCCCTAGCAGTTGTCTTTTATCTCTGTGTCTGTGTCATTATTCTTAAAATCTGCTTCTTTTCAGAGTAAAGAAGAATATGAAGCTTCTGTATGTTTGTGTGGAAGTCAAATTTGCCGAGGGAGTTACCTGAACTTGACTGGGGAAGGAGCTTTCCAGAAGGTACGCTCTGTATAATCATTTCATCCTCCATCTACTATGTTCTTTTCCCTCAAAATGATGGGATAGGACCTCTGATCTCGAGCAATTCTGTTTTCAGAAATTTTATTTGTCCTGCCTCCAATTGCATTGGCTCAGGGAATGCAATGTCAACACTTGAAGAGTTTCTTATTCTATCTATTACATTGAAGATATTCTGTTAATTGGATAATATTTTTCATCAGGTACTCAACGAGTGGCATGGCATTTTAGATAGGTACCAGTTGATGATTGAGGCCTGTGAAATAAATTCTGTATCTGGAGAGGATTACTATGATTTGGGGAGGGCTGGACTTGGTAGTTGCTTGCTTGGTGGATTGCCTGATTGGCTTGTAGCATACTCCGCTCGTCTTGTATGCATCTACTTGAAATTTCTTATGTTAATTATTAATTTTCATTTTCGATCTGATTTTTGACTCACCTTCTAATGAAGGTGAGATTCATAAACTTTGAAAGAACAAAGCTTCCTGAAGAGATTCTTAAGCATAATTTAGAGGAAAAGAGGAAATACTTTCTAGATATCAACCTTGAAAATGAGAAGAGTGAAGCAGAGGTTCAGGTAAATTATAACTCCCTTCTCTCTCTCTCTCACACACACACAACCTTGAGGCTGTTGTATGAAGACATATTTGCATGTTCCAACTAATCTTTTTCACTTCCGTATTGTCTTGAGACAGGCAGAGGGTGTCTACAACCAGAGGCTTCAAAATTTAGCCATCACACTTGACAAGGTATTTGATTATTCTTTCAACTTGTGCTGGAGCTTTACTTCTTTGTGATTTGAGTCATAGGGACAAAGTTTCAATTTTTCAATTGCTTTCTGTACTCACTGAGCATTTTACCAACTATTGTGGTCTGTCCTTTTTCTTCGCTGAATAACTATTTTTTAGTATTCAATAAAGAATTCTTTGCTAAATAACTATTGTTGTCCGTCATGTCTGGATCACACTCTGTGAGTAGCTGGATTATGCTCCTTGTAAAGTACTTTATTTGGGTCCAGTTCTCATGCACTAGGATTGCTTGGGTGAATGGTGCAGGTTAGATATGTTATGAGATGTGTCTTCAGTGACCCAAAAAAGGCTCCACCTCCCTTGGAGAGGCTTAGTCCTGAAAAAGCAGTTTCTTTCCTCTGGAACGGAGAGGGATCGCTTGTGGAGGAACTTCTTGATTGCATTGTTCCTCACTTGGATATGGGCATGCTAAATGAGCTGAAGTTCAAGATTCGTGGTCATGATCCTTCTAGTTCTGATGACCTACAGAAAGCACTTAAGAGATCTTTCTTATGGTAAGAAACACGTTATTTTCTGTTCCCATATGTTTCTTCTCATTTTTCATGATGATCATGATCATAGTTGTGGAACGCCTGTTTACCCCTCTCTCTCACTCACTCTCTCTCTGAAGGTTGAGGGATGAGCTTCGAGATCTCCCTTGCTCGCAAAAATGCCGGCATGATGCTGCTGCTGACTTGATCCACATTTATGCACACACGAAGAGCTTCTTCAGAATACGAGTTAGTCTCATTACAATAAATTACATGATTTCCAAGTTCTTGTCGCATGATTCATTTTTGTTCCCTGAAAGTTGTGTTTATCATTTGCCTGCAGGAATATAAAACAGTCACTTCACCTCCTGTTTTCATCAGCCCACTCGATCTTGGCCCAAAGTACAGTGACAAGCTGGGAGAAGGAGGTTATGAATTTTGCAAGACCTACGGGGAGAACTACTGTTTTGGTCAGCTTATTTTCTGGCACCTCCAAACAAACAGCGAACCAGACAGTACCTTATTCAGGATGAGCAGAGGTTGTCTAATGTTACCCGATGTAGGTTCCTTTTATGCCAAGGTCCAAAGGCCATCACGACAACATGTTTATGGCCCAAGGACTGTAAGGTTCATGCTAGCTCGAATGGTGAGTCCAATTTTTTTATTTTATTTTTCCTCCTTTTTTTATGCCTTCCGGAATGATTCTCATGATTCACTACTTGGTTATTCTACTCATTTGGAATTTGATTGGGCACTTTAATCATCCATTTTGTTGTGCTATTTATTGCAGGAGAAGCAGTCTCAGAGACCGTGGCCCAAGGACCGAATATGGTCATTCAAGACCAGCCTGAAGATCTTTGGGAGCCCGATGCTGGATTCGGTGCTGAATAACACTCCATTAGACAGGGAGATGGTACACTGGCTGAAGAACAGAACCTCCGTGTATTGTGCCGTGTGGGATCAATGAGAGAGACCAGCACAGCTTCCCCCACGAGTGATTCGGCAAAGCAACCGACTGATTCCTACCCCTTCCAGGCCTTGGGCCTTGGAAAGTTTTCCTGGCCTAGTCCGGAGAGGCCTGCCCCTAATTGACCGAGCCGGAGCTGGCCTTTGCAGAAGAAAGCTCCTCAAGCACACATTGATGCCGAGCTTCCGCACCCAATGAATTCTTGTGTACAGGTTTCGCTTTGTTTCCTCTTTCTTTATGTAGCTTGGTAGGTCTTGTAATTCATTGTGTAGCGGCGGTGGCAGTGTAGTGGTAGTCCCATTTTTCCCACCCTTAGGATGTAACTTGTAACCACCTGACAGCATAAAGAAAAGAGAGAAAATGAAAAGGCAGAGAAGAATATTGAGAGGTGGATTTGCCATGTCTGTACCCTTTATTTTCAATCCATCTGTATTCTATTCTGTAGCATTCTATTCTTCATCATCCCGAGCTTCATGCTGCTCCATCTCCGTGCATTGCATGAGACTGATTTTTTTTTTAAATGATAAAATTTTGCATCAGAAAGAGTTAGTGATATTATTTGTCCATAGTATATCCAATAAACCTGTCGGATGTATTATTGTTTTCTTCTACTCATTCAAGACGCCCGTGATTTTTTGTTGCTGGTTTTCCCTGTTGTCTCTTCCAACGGTTCCTTCAACCGACAAAATCGCTGTGCGATCCTGTTTTGAGTCCGAGACCCGGCCATGTCTCACTCTGCCTCGAAATCCAAACTCAAGAACAACCCATTACCCCCTCTTCTTCAAAGATCCAAACCGATGATTGCCCACGTTGATGAACCTGACATCTTCCAATACAACTCCATGATCAGATCCCACGTGAAAAGCTCGAACCCGGGACGGGCCTTGACCTGTTACTTGGACCTGAGGAGGAAAGGCCTTATAGGGGACAATTTCACCTACCCCTTTGTGCTCAAGGCATGTGGACTGGTGATGGCCTTGGTGGAGGGGAGGCAGGTCCATGGGGAAGTCCTGAAGGGCGGGAGCGGGCGTGATGTGTTTGTGGTGAACGGTTTGATCGGGATGTATGGGAGATGTGGTGAAATGGGTTGTGCTAGGAAGGCATTCGATGGGCTCGAATTGAAGGATCTGGTTTCCTGGAATCTGTTGTTGGCGGGCTATGTGGGAGCAGGGGAGATGGGAAAGGCACAGAAGGTGTTCGATGGAATGCCCGCAAGAGATGAGTTTTCTTGGTCTATAATGGTTGATGGATATGGTAAGGTCTGTCTGCAGTTTTCAGCAGCAAATTTAGTTTGCAATTTAACTTCTTCTCTATACAATCCATGCGTTCTTTGCTATTCACAGTTAGTGAGTTATGTTGGTGACCAACTTGCCGATACGATACATATATGAAGTATAAGCTGTTAAATTATTTGGTTTTCATAGTTTCACTTGTTACAGATTCGTTAATTTTATTGTCCATCTGTTTGAGGGTGCCAAAAGATAATTATATTATAGCGCCTCGTTCTGACAAGGGTGAAATTTTAGTTCAGTCGGCAAGGGCCATCTCAAAACTTAAACAATTTAGTATTCATTATTTATTGGCTAAAATACATCTTTGCTTTCTGCCTAGAAAAATGGTGATATTATACGAGCTCGTACTCTCTTTGATAAAATGCCCATCAGAGATTTGGTCTCTTGGAATTCCATGATCACTGTATACGTGAAGGCAGGAGAGCTGGTAGCTGCTCGTGAATTGTTTGATCTGATGCCACAGAAAAATGTGATTTCTTGGAGCATTATGATAGAAGGATATGCTGCTCATGGAAACCCACAAGAAGCCCTCACACTCTTCCAGAAAATGCTTCAGGAAGATGATATAGAGCTCGACAAGGTCTCAGTGGTGGGAGCAATCTCAGCCTGTGCCCAGTTGGGGGCGCTCATTCAAGGCCGATGGTTACACTTGTATATGAAGAAGAAGAGAATTGGTATGGACATAGTTGTTCAAACTGCCCTGTTGGACATGTACATGAAATGCGGGGCCCTCAATGAAGCACATCGGCTGTTTGCTAGCATGACCAAGAGAAATGCTGTTTGCTACAGCGTGATGATACGTGGGTTTGGGATAAGTGGATTTGGAGAGGAGGCTTTGAAGTATTTGTCCCAGATGGTCTCAGAAGGCATTCCAGGAGACGACATGATCTTTCTTGGAGTTCTCACAGCATGCAGCCACTCAGGACTTGTCAATGATGGCCTTCGCATATTTGATGAGATGAGGAGAGTTCATGGGATTGAACCGAAGCTTGAACACTATGGTTGCTTGGTGGATCTCCTGGCCAGGGCAGGTAGAATGTATCAGGCCCTAGAAATTATGGAGGCCATGCCGATGAAGCCCAATTCTGCTTTGTGGGGGTCTCTTCTCTTGGCATGTCGGACCCGTCGATGTTCAGGCCTAGCGGAGATAGCAGTCGAGAGACTGAAAGAGCTCGGAGCTGATGACTGTGGGACCTACGTCCTTCTGTCAAATATCTATGCTGATGCTGGTCTATGGGAAGAATCCAGGGGGATAAGGAAACTGTTGAAGGACACGAAAGTTGGCAAGGAAATGGGGAAGAGTATCATTGAAGTAGATGGAAACATTGTAGAGTTTGCAAGTGGGGAGGATTCGAGCACGATAAATAAGGTATTAGGAGAGATATTATGGAGTTTGTCAAAAATTGCCTTTTATGCAGGATGACCTTGAAGATCAGAATCCGATATGGTCTGCAAACATATTCTAAGAGCCTCGAAGGAACGAACAGAAGTTTATCGAAAATTGCCTTTTTATCCTCTTTTGTGCTTCTCATCTCCATGCTAAGCAACTCACGGGTCGTCAAAAGTGAATGTATAGCTTCACCACAGAGCCCGATAAACTACCAGCATCAATTACTGCAGCCATTTTTAGAGCCACAGCAATTTTCTTCCAATTATTATTTTTATCCTCCTTCTCAGTCAGGTGGTTTGGTGGATAAAGGGGACGGGCAGGATGGATTTTTTGCTGGCTGGAGCGGAGCGGGCGGCCACGAAGAGTATTTGTTATGGTCAATTTAGTTGAGGGGTCAATCTGTAAATAAAGATAAAAGAAAAGGGGTGTTTTTTGTAACAAATGAAGAAATTGAGGGTGTATATTGTAAATGAGTGGTTCTTGGCCTTTGAAGCCGCAGCGGGAATTAAAATTCTGTAACAAACCCATTTAGGGTTATGCGAATGAATGAAGAACAGTCTTTCCTCTCCTCTCTCTGGTGCTGCCTTCTTCCTTCTCGACCCCGCCTTC
>CXYZ01020443.1:1359849-1406417 GCA_900006705.1 Sonneratia caseolaris
GGGGGGGGGTTGCGTGGGTGGGTGGGGTAAAGAGACCCATCTCTGAGGCAGATTGACAATGCCATGCTGGAGCTATCCTGACCCTGTGACGTGGAAATCCCTGGTCAAGGACGGGTGATCGCAGTGATTCACACCAAAAAAAAAAAAAAAAGGTTCAAAATGAGGGATGATAAAAGTATGGTAAGAATATATGTGGTTAAATATTGGTGAATGAGTAAATTTCAGCCATATTTATCTAATCCATAGGAGGGAAGGGGATAAACTCGACACCAACCAGCAGTATAGTGTTCCAACTACCGATCAAACGTGGAATTGCTCTGTCTGCCTGTCAGGTGTCAACTACCATTCTTCCTCTGCATTCTTCCCCTTCTACCGCCCATTCTTCTCCCCTCCTCAGTCAACGACAACGGGAGCAGATATGGCGTCTCGTCTATGGGGCCCACCGTTCTTTTCAAGGAAAGATAAATGTCCTTCCGTTCCCCCTCTTATTAATACTCGAGCCTTAAATATCCCACCACAACCCCTCTTCACTTTCACATTGCACACTGGAATTGATCCCATTCTCTCACCTTCCTTCCTTTCCCTTCCAGCTTCCCCTGTCTTCATCCTCATAAATTCCTCGGGGACTTCCGATGGCTGACTTGGAGATGGGTCATTGCTGTCATGATTCATCCGTGGACACCAAAGGTACACACCCTTTGAAAATGTTTTCATATTTCAACTCCTGGTCCTTTGTTTATATTGCCTAGTTAGTCATGGTTTCGTGTTTCGAACATCGGGTAGTCGATAACTGTGGAAGTTCTTTTGGGAGCAGAGGAGGCGGGCGAAGAGTCGAAGCTCGAGTTCTCAGAGGACGAGGAGACCCTCATAACACGTATGTACAAGCTGGTGGGCGAGCGGTGGTCACTGATCGCCGGGAGGATTCCGGGGCGGTCGGCCGAGGAGATCGAGAAGTTCTGGACTTCAAGATACTCATCGAGCGAGGAATGAACCCTGAGCTGGAGAACTAAAAGATGGATAAAAAATTGCCGGGTGGATGCTTTCAAGAAAGTTTTGGGGTGTGCGAGGAACTTTAGTAGCATTAGTATGGTTCTGTGAGCTGCCCCCTTTTTGGTTTGTGCTTGTAAGTAATGTGCTGAAGGCTGAAAGCAGTTGTTTCATGTACGTAGATTGGGTTTTTCTAGTGGTGTTTTTCCCCCTGAAATCATTACTCTACTGCGTTGCGAAATGATCTTGGATTATGGGCATTGACAAACTTTAATATCAATACCCAAACCGGGACTAATCTCAGCCAATAAGTTGATTACGATTGCAAGCGTTGTCACTTGAACCAAGTCCAAAGGAATCAGATTATCGGGCGGTCAAATTCACTCAAATTTATCCTTATGAAAAATGTGGTGGGTCCGGTCCATCTGGCTGATTTACAACAGATTTAGTATATCTTCCATCTTAGTAAGATGTTGCCTTCGTACGCCTTGGAACATTATAAATATAAAAAAAAAAAATTCATGACAGCACTCTTTGCCCAAAAAGTGGCTCAGCTCGAGCTATCATAAGGTTGGGCTTGAGCCTTGGCCCTCAAAAGGCGTTTCAACAGTAGATGCTGAGGCGTATGGACTATAGAGTTCTATATATACATATGCTCACTTTGTAGGGCGAACAGTGAACTGAAGCCCCGAGAGCCCAATCACCTAAAGGCCCATTATCACGCAGTGAACACACGCACGCTGGTTTCACTCCGAGTTTCAACCTGAAATCCCTTTTGAAAAGAGTAATAGCTGAGGTGATTCTGAGTCAGGGCCATCAGTTTTCCTTTCGGATTCGTCATTCTGAGCCCTTTGTCGTATCGGCGGCGAACTATTGTTCTCAAGACTTAAACTCGAGAAATGTCGCCAGAATGGAGTGGATCGAGCAAGAGAATCAGACCTCACCGTGATGCGACAGGAAAATCTCTGATACTACTCCACCTTTCATTTTCACCGCTGTCATCCTAACCCTATCCACCACGACGTTCAAATCCAAGCAGCTTGACGTCCTAGTCGCCAGCAACATCAACTTCAAGGGGACAGTCCAAACAGCATTGCCCTGGATGTCACGCTGGGTGTAGCAGCCACGATGTACTACTACTCAAGTTCCGAGAACTAAGAACTCGAGGTTGTCTTGCTGATCTTGACCTCTATTGCAAATTTGCCCAGAAAAGTAAGCTAGATCAAGATCGATCCTGAATCTGCATGCCACTGCTTCGGCGTCATCTCAACCTTTATCTAATCCAAGGATATTGAAACCGAATGCAATTCGACAATATCAAGTTATGAAAACCCGGAGGATCTCTATCCGAACTATATATTTCTGTTGATACATTTGCAGCAAATTACTTCTTCTTGATCAGATCGTGAAGGTTGCTTTAAGATTGCTCCTCATCGAAGCGTGCGTACGTCAATTATTTTTAAGTTTCTAAATCGTGGGGATGCCCGACATTCGGGCTCATTCAAGTTCTCGGTGTTCAACTCCCTTACATGAGATAGGAAGACAGGGGTGCCCGTGAACAGTTTGTTTTACATCAAAAGTCAACGACTGTACCATATTTATGTCCAAAGGGAATCTTCATAAGTCAACGTCGCTATGAATGTCAAGAAAAATTTCAGGTTGTGATATAGTTACTTATATTATATTATTAAATAAGATTTCAGTTTTAATTATTTAAAAAGGAAAAAAAATAATTACGGATGATTTATTATATAAATTTAAACCAAGAAAACTTGTAATTTTAGTATAGGAGTATTACACAAATATATTCTTCTTTTTAATTATCATTAGAATATTAATATTAATGAAGTTTCCACCGTATGATTTTCGAGATATAAAAGTTAAATCGAACTAATTTTTGGGTGCACGCAAATGTATAAGCAGGTGGCTATGTTGTCAATTTGGTTGTCTCATCAATGATGTAGTTAAGTCAACAACAAACCATGCCGACATCCATCAACTTAGTCGGCATGGATGGTTAATCTTCCGGCCGGCCTAGACAAATGTATATACAGGAGAACCTCTCCTCCTCTTAATCGTTATCATGAGCAAAGGGGGCACCCCCTCACCACCCCACCACTTGAAATTAAGCTATAATTCAGTTCATAATACCCAAAAAAGATGAGATCTCTATCGTCTATCCTGTGTTCAATAATAATAATAATAATAATAATGATAAACGGTTGAAGTAAAGCTCGAAAGGAGTTAACAACATGGTCATCAAAAGCGGGGGGCGGGGGAGGTCGACGCGATGAGACCCTGGCTCGATCCCTTGCAATCAATTGAAGATTTACGCCCTTCGGAACTACTACTGATTATATCCACACACATATACCCGTTGTGTTGATTCGACGATGCACGTAAAGGAAGCCGGAATTAGTCGGGCCTAACCTAGAAACCGGCGTAAATAATAGAGGGGACTCTCTTTTTCTTTACCGTAATAACACATTAATAATTAATTGATACTTATTATAAATATCTCATTCTATGTTAATGAACTTGCACATGTAATTTTTAATACCACAAATACCCTTCTTAATTTCACATTAAATTCACACGTACGTAACATTAGTGGTATAGGAAAAATTATTTGTTGAAAAATGGGCAGAAAAAACAAATTATTAAAAGCAGGAGTTCTAAAGTTTGGAATCCTAAAAATACGAAAGCAAAAACTTTTTTAAAAAAAACCCTAGACCTTACATTTAAAAAAATCTAAACTCCAATAAAACCAGAAAAATTAAGCAATTACCCCTGATAAGGGTTATCTAAAATTTCTTTTTCCAGAAGGTAGAATTAATATTTGGTAATAAGAATTTGACTAGAGTTTAGTTTCTTGTAGAATTAAATAAGGGGTGAATTAGATGTCTAAGAAGTTTTAATTTGTGTTCAAATGATCATCTGACTATGCACGATAAGGATCGACGGCTTATCCTGTGATCTTAAGCCACATAACAGAAAAAACCCATAAAAAGAAGAAAAAAAAAAGAGGAGTAAAGTTAATGATATCGTTTTATTCTCTGATTAGGCGGCCAAAGTTTGACTGGTCCAAATACTGAAAATGAAAGGCTTAGATAATTAGGAGCAAACCATGTGCTTAATGAAGACATCGTTTCCGCCCCCGTCAAATCATGGGCTTATGTCTTGATTTATCCCATGTCATCATCGACCATCATCATTCTATTACCACTAACTAATTACTTGTGTCGGGCAGACACGAACCTCTTCCCTTTCTCGTGCTTGCCATGGTTGGGAAAATTAATTTTAGGTGGAGAATGATCTCTGTGGGTCGAGTTGATGGCAACATTTGAAGGCCCTCCATCATTTTGTGAATTCGAGCAATTCCGACGTCCGACCCCAAGAATCGATTCCCGTACGTAACCTTTTTTTTAATTTTTTCCAGTGAGAAACGGGGACAGTTCTTGTGCACGGTATACAGGGACCGTCAAGTGGTTCATTGATCGGGACAATCGTCTACCACGACTACGATTACTGTGCTCACTTTACTAAGTATTATTAACTCGGATGGATTCTTTGCTAAATAATCTTAAAAATAATAGTCTCCGTGTTGAATTAAGTAGGGTTGAAGTTCATATCACAAGCTCAACAGAAAAGGATCACTGACCAATTGAATAGAATGATGATCAACGCTTAGCTGTAACGAAATATCACCGCTTCATTTTTGCTTCGGTCAAGAAGGAAAACTCATGGAGACACCATAATAACAGAAAGATGGAGAATAAAAGGGATTTAAATAAAAATTATGATCATAAATTTTTAATTTTAAATTGAGAGAAGATATTAAATATATTTATTTTCATTTTTTATGGATTTAGTCGTACATTGACAGCGTCACCTAATCCTAGGAATCCACCTTTTTTATCAGTAATCCTCGAATTCCTCATTTTACGCTACATATTAATAGAATAATAACATAATATCTTTCCATTTGTCTGGACTTTCATCAGGTTGCAAGTGTATTACATTCCCTCATTCCGACTTCCAGGAGCTTCGAACTATATGCCAGGTTTTGTTCATCTTAGAAATAATGAGAAATAGGAATTGGTGCGTATATATATATATCTCTCTCTATCTCTATCTGTGTCCAACTGGGGTTCTGCAGATCATCAGGTCATTCATACCGAAAAATATATGCAAATTCTTTAACCACGAGATGCAGCGCACTTTTCAGAAAACTGCATTGCAGCAGACAATTTATGTATGTATGTGTGTATACATATATATATATATATATATCAAAATTCTTTTCGAATTTTGCTATCATGTTAATCTAATGCTATGTATGGAGGACATCAGATGCTGCATGCAGTCACAAAATATCTTCATAGCTGATTAAAGTTTACGCCGGTCTACATGAAATTGAAAGTCACACGCAACAACAGATGATGGAAAGGAGATGGAAACGTTAAAAGACTCAACCCCCATGTTCTTCTTCAATGGATTTTCCTCATAGAGGTACTGGTGGTCAGAATCGACTCGTACAGATAGATTTTCTCAATTGAATTCTTGAACTGTGTGGTCGGAGGCATAGAGAGGAGAATTCTTTAACAGTGGGTCTCTCTCACAGCGGCCGTATTCTTTACGTACGATTTTATATTTAAATTTTATAAATAAAAAAAATCTTCAATAGACATATTTTTTTTTATGTGTTCATCCCTATGTATATACATCATCTTTTCGAGACAAGGATAATAGGATTTTTATAATTTATTAAAATTTTAAATACCCAATAATTTAAGCATCTAAGAGAGATAACTACCAGCTATCAAGGATTCCCAGGTCAAACTACCTGATTTTCCTTCATTTTTTAATCGTGCCGCCCTAGCTAGACGGCCAAGAGTTTCAACTCTATATCAGGTGTAATGGTGAAAGGGGAAAAAAAGGATTAAATAAAAGAAAATTCAGAAATTCAACAAAAGCTTGCAGCGGCAGAATATGCCCCGAAGATCACGCTGCCTCTGGCTCTGTAAAGTCCTCCGGTCTCACAAAAGCCCATATTTGACCAGTAACGTCGATGATTTGGCTAACAAAATAACATAATAAAGTGTTAAGAGAATTTTGTTATTGAAAATCGAATTGAAACTATCATAATTAAGAGATATTAGTGAAGAAAATTCATTTTTTGGTTCAATAATATATACTTTGGTCAAAGTATTATGTAAAAAAAAAAAAGTAGAGAAAAAATTGATAATGAGCCTGAGATTTTTAATGTAAATCTAGTTATATAATAATAATAATAATAATAATAACTTTATTAGCTAGAAAGAATTATTAATCGATTGAGTATGGAGAGAGATTGTTTCAATTGTTTTTTTTTTAAAAAAAATTATTATTATTATCATAAAGATTTGAAAAGTATTCCATAGGCCACGTCACGAGCCCAGAAGCCGCATTTGATGACAGCGACATGAAGATGAAATTGTGAATTGGAAGTTTATCTACGGTGGGGGCTCCCTCTTTAATTATGTTCACCACTGAACGAACAATCATGCAATTAGTAGCGATGCTAATCTCTGATATGACTCATTAAGACATCGACTTTCGAGTTTGTAAATCGCACTGCTACGATAGGTCCCCCGAGCACATGAAAGGTGTCCGGTCAATGCTCCGAACCACACAAAGAGAAGAGGGATGTCGGGTTACTCCAGAACGTGATATGATCGATCTGTCTTAATATGAAAAAGCCAGTCATGGATTATTAGATTGTTGATCCACCGCACTAATCGATCCAAAAATCACATCGTTTAGTGGGCATTATGAGTTCGATTGATCACCTAACCTAATCTCATTAGCTGAGTAATCATATATTGTGCATATATTGAGCCAATGGCGCACCCAAAAAATAATAATAAATAAAATAAAATAAATAAACAAAAGAGGCGAGCTTTATCTCAAACGGATAATAATTGCACGTCTTATCCCTAACATAAGTTGATGAGGCTGACCATGGAAAGAAAAATCACGTATAAATAATATCAACGATGGATGAATTGCTTGGTACGGTTCATTGTACTGGGGAGTAATATAAAATGCCAAATGTAAATCAATATTATAAATAGGATCTGATTTAATTTTGATGTATTATAAAGTTACTGCAAGCTCTACTTGCTCAGGATGGGGCAACATACAGCCAAGCATGCTAGAGTGCAAGTGTTTATATATATATATATATATATATATATATTGCTTACACGATTTAGATTGGTTCCACGTCTAATATTTCTTCGGACAATTACAACCTTGCTAACGTAATTGCACGCATTTGACACGATCATGTTGGATGACTTTATGACGAGTAACCCACCAACGGCAATGCCCAAAGTGGCACGCAGATTCGGTGCCATGTCACCAGAGGACGTCCGAGACTACTAGTCCACTAAACTACAGTGGGTGTACGCCGCGTGTCGGCGGACTTATAGTAGTGGCTGAGAAAACCTAATGGAGCTCAGGAGATTTACTAACTTATTGCGTACACAGTAGGTGAGTTATTGTACATATAATGTTCTTAAGCCTCGACGGATTCAGAAAACTGCTCCAAGGGGCCGAAACTCAACGAAAGAAATGGATATAAGGAAGAAGAAGGTGAGAGAGTGAACTAAGCTAATCTAATCAAAATTAGATAAAATTTAGCAAAATCTATACACATATTATATGTATTTGTTTCAAATTCAAGGTGGTGCAATGGAGCCCCAGCACCCCCGACCCCCCTTAGGTCCATCTCTGTCCTTAAAGTCACCATCACATTGTAATAAGATTGACAAAAGCATAAATTGATTTGTTATAAATCTATTGTATGCATAAAGCAAGCCATTAAATTATAATTTAATCAAGTTATAGTTAGAGGTGATTTTGTATATTCTTTTATTATAATTTTAAATTTAAATATTATAAATAAAAAAATTTAGAATTTAGAGTTTTAAACTCTTATAAAAGTAATTTAATTTGAAATTAAATTAATTATGATGTGATTATTTTTTTTATGATTAAAAAGTGAGTGCTTAAGTTTAGGGGATAAAAGGTAGTCGAATACATGTGTAAGTCAGAACCTCTAGATGCCTCTCCTTTCTCACAATCCATTTGCACTAAAGTAATAATAATAAAAAAAAAAAGGGCAGATCCCACTGAATATCAAGTATTAAGGATTTACAATCCCCATGCTGCGGCTTTGGAGGGTAGCGAGGAGCTAACAGCATTCTAAGCATCTACGAGCAGGAATAGTTTCTTCTAATGCGATCTGTGCACTGCCAGATGAATGGCCTGAGTTTCAGCTTGCTCTGGTGAGGCGGATGTCTGCCTTCCAGACCAGGACAACACAACTTTTTCCCTGCAAATTAAGCAATCCCGGCAGGACAGGATGAGCGTTTCCTCCGAGTAGCATCAGCGAAGGTAGCTACTTCATCCCCCATGAACAACACCACTCATCCTGGGGATGGAGTACAGATAATTTTGGATATATAGCACATGCACACCGGGAATTATTTAATTAGAACATAATGCAACAACTTGAATGGTAGTTAGGTATCTACCCCCAATAATACACATAATACAGACACGCCCGTATACATATATATATATATAGATGTATATATTACCTAACAGAGAGACAAGAAAGAAAGTNGATGTGTATATTACCTAACAGAGAGACAAGAAAGAAAGTCAAGGATGGAAGACAAATGTGCCGTAATTTCAATATTGGAAGGGAATTATCAATTAACCCAAAAAAAAGAATAAAAATACATAAAGCTTTCTGAATTTGGGGGTCAGTTTTTAAGAGCTCAGAAGGACGTCGGCCTTTAAATGCTGTGTATGCTAGGGCACATGGAGATGGAGGGGTCTCGATCAATTTGAAGCCCATGGCCTGCAACATTTATTTTGTTGGATAAATAATATGTATAACTAGGTAATACCATCAGTATATCTTAGGCCAAAAAATGGCAAAAGGATGTTGATAAATCCATTGCAACCCGTCAAATAAACTGCATCATGACATTAAACGCGAAGATCCAAGATAAACGCAGAAGAAATGATAGATGGAGAACCATCCCAAGGAAGAATCGCCCAAGGTGGTGATGGCTTGGCTTGTTGTCGGAAATGTTCTCACTAACTCCCACAACAACTCTAGAATTTCATAGCGAGAGAATTGAGAGATTATATATATATATAGCCAATTGATCACCATATACTTACAGGTCACCAACTTGTTTCATCCCTGTTCGAATAATCTACGCACGAGCCGTAATTCGCAAAGCCAAGTATTGGGTTGGGTGAGGTCGTGATCATTGGGATGGTCAATAATTAGGATCCACCAAACGGAAACATATGCCCCCAAAAAACGAAAAGAGGAGAAGAGAAAAGAAGAGAATGGGAAACGAATAATGGCGGACAAGTAGGCAGTGACAATTAAGGAGATACAGAAAGTGGCCCGATTCCATGGCTCAATTAAAATATTCTATGATGATGCCAATTGCTTAATTAATCTGTTAATGTGATCGAAATGATCTCGCCAAAGCATATTTGTCTCCTCTAAACTAAGACAAGGCCATGGGAATAATTAGTCTTCTCACATATAGTTTTATAATTTTACTTTAAATTCTCCTTTTCTTTACCATCATAATGAAACTTAAAAAAAATGAAACAATTAGAAAAAATAAATGGGTATATGTAATTCCGTTGAATATTACCATTATAAACCGTACACTCAATTTTTATATTCTTAGCGATCCATTCTTCTCCGTCAATACTTTAACACATGCATGTGGAAATACTCACCAACTTGTAACCTACTTAATTGTGCATCGCATGGAGTCGGCGTTCCAACCTCCGACCGCTTCAAAATGGTGGCTAAGAGTAATTTTAATCTATGGAGAATTTTTTTTTTTATCCCTTCTTCCTTCCCCATTGTGATGTGGTAATATATATGAATAGTACTAAAATGAATGTCATAAATACAAAAATATATTTGGATGGAAATGAATGAATGACCTAAAAGTGATAAGACTTATTATTTACATTGGTAAGGGGGAAACGGACGTACGATGGATACATTTATAGTCCCATCATCACATATTGATAGATAGCCCACCATTGCGAGGGAGCATTTACGGGATTGCCATTGTGATTAAATTCCTCCTGCCCAAATAATACTTGAAGGGAAGAGAGACAAAACCAAAATGAAAAGAAAGGGGAAAATAGGGTAGGCAGGCTTGGGAGAGAGAGGGTTACATGTGGTATCATATATCTCTGGAATTAATCAACCAATATAATCTGAAAACATGGACATAGGCAACAAGCAAAGTCCCCCGTCCTTCAAGCTTGTGCTCGAATCGCTAATCTGCCCTCTGCGTTCCACCTCATTCCTTCCATCCATAGATTCCATTTCTAAGCCATGGCGATGATGATGATGATGATGATGGTAGGAGCTGCCACCACCACTTCCCTGCACTCCGTGTATGTAAGGGCTAAGAAAGGGACACGTCAAGGAAATTTATTCGAGGAGGCAGCTTTCAAGAATTTCATCGACTTTTCGGATTGTAATTAAAGGGTCGACTGTTCCTCCACGCCCTTAATCCCATCCGTGGTTTAAGTCGAAAGAGAGCACAAGAATATAGATTTGTTGCACGAGCCCTAGCTATACGTAGAGAGAAGAGAGGGATTAATGGCACTCACGAAGAAATTGGGCCCAAAATCATCTGCCCTTCTGGAAACCGTGCCCGTCCTCTTGTAATCATCCAATACCTGATGGAATCACAAAGCGAATTAAATGCAGTAAAGGAGGGGGGGAAAGTTGTGAATAAAACCATCTCTGAGAGGGCCAGGGTCTCGATCCTTTCTTTCAATCTTCAATGGGTCCGAGTCGCTCGCCTTGATGAGCCAAAGGAAGAATGATCAAATTGGAGAGACCTATTATAATATGGGGGTCCTACCGTGGGACTGCTGACAGGAGAACTAGCAGTATCCTCCAAGGGATCTTCCTCGGCGATCGCCTTGGCCTTCATTTTCTTGATCAAGCCCAGCTTCTTCGTACCCGTTGCTTGATTAATGAGGTAATCATGAGGAGTCCCGAGTCCGAGGGAGATAGGTGGGTCGTGGTACCGAGAGGCGGCGTCAGAGACCAACGAGGTGCCAACACCAAAGCTCGAGCTCACGAAGCTGCCACCTGACGACGATCGGTACTTGGAGAAGTCCTCGAGATAAGTCGTCCAACCACTCTCCTCCTCCGCCACCTCCTCATGGTGGGCTATCAAGGTTGTTTCTTGGGAGGACAGGCACGGTCCTTTCATTGAATTGATCAGAGGAGATCCCTCCATGGAGAAATCAAGAAAAGAGGGATGAGAGGAGTTGTTTTCCTTTTTTCTAAAACAACACGCAGGAGATTGAGAGTTATTATAATATGAGAGCGGTTTTATAGATGTGTGTGTCTATGCATATACATATACATAAACATATTCATCATACAAATGTGTGGGAAAGGGGAGAGGTCATGAAGAAAGAAAAAGAGACATTAATAGAGAAATATTAGATTCTTTTGGGTGGACGGGGCGGGCCCAGTGAGCGGTAGAGGGAAGTTAAGATCAGCAGTTGCAACAGAAACATTTCGGACAGTCGCAACNAATCAATACACGAGGAGAGGGGAGATGCAATTTGTATATCGTGATACCGACTTTTGATCGGCGATCGATAAGAGATCCATCGTAATGGCATCATATTTTTTTTTCCCTAATCTCGAACCCCAAGGGGCTGTATATATGGCGCATGTGTGAGCTTGAAATCCAGGGAAAGCGNGATCAATACAGGAGGAGGGGGGGAGATGCGATTCTTGTATCATAATACCGACTTTTGATTGGCGATCCATAAGAGATCCATCGTAATGGCATCATAATTTTTTTTTCCTAATCTCGAACCAAAAGGGGCTGTATATATCGCGCATGTGTGAGCTTGAAATCCAGGGAAAGCGAACGGTCTTCGACAGTTTTCGAGGTAAGGATGTCGATGAACAACATGATCGGTGAGATTCGGCGGAGCCTTCAGGATTAGTTAACTAGCTAGCTAGATTTGTTAATAGTACTGTGCATGTATGATTCATCCTTAAATAATGATGATGTAATCGAGAATGTCTCCCATTTCATCCCATCACATATGACGCAGCCATACACAGTGACCCAAAATAAAATATTGCCAATTTATCATAATCAAATTAGCCTCTCTACCACAGGGGGCCACCAGAGAACTAACTGCCCATTAAATATATATATATAGAGAGAGAGAGAGAGAGAGAGAGAGAGAGAGAGAAAATTACTCTAGGCTGATTGTGTGGATCGTATTCGAGGCGCAGAGGGACAGGGAGTCGGCTTTGTCGGGTCAAGGAGTCTCATGACTTATCCATCCCCAAGGCCGAGGTCCTTCAGCCAGTGAACCCACCCGACCTTGGGAGAATAGTCAGATTTCTTTTTGGAAATCTTTTGCCCGAACTTAACCTAGAAAAGAGAACGAAGCCCAATAGCTAATTTGGGCGTGAATGGTGTCCATCCATCTGTCATCACTTCAGGCCCAGATACAGGCCTTCAGGTGAAACAAGAAGATGGGGAAAATTTTGGGGCTAAATCACTAATCTCACTGGCTACTGATGTCACCCCTTCCGAGTAATTCGAAGACCCATCTGCACCACCCGTCCTCCAAATATCCGTTGAGTCCCAACTAATCCAATTTTTAGTCAGGTCGGTCCATTCCGTGTGAAATTCAATTGCTTCACCACCACCTCTTTATACCTACCGATACCAACTCTTTGAGAGATTCTTTTGTTCCTCATCTGAAGCACGTTTGCACGAGAATGTCTGTCTGAATAATGGAAAGGGCCTTGGCCGAAAGAGAGAAGGAAAGAAGCATGAAAAGTGCTGTCTTAGTCTCTACCTGAGCTATCACCCTTGGAGTTACGAAAATGATGAATCACCTGAAGGCCTGCGGTTCGATTGGTTATATATTAAGCACGATTAGTAGGATTCGAGAAGCCAAATAGTTAGATCATGTATGGCAATGCACGTATGCAGGCGCAACAAAGCATCCCCGTCGTGCAGAGATTATCTGATTAATTTGACCTTCCGATTGAACGATCTACATGTAAAGGACAGTTTTCATCAACCGTTACAAATAGGTAAAAGCATGAGAATCGATCAAAATCAAATTCTTCAGGCCCTCTTTTTCCTGGCGAGCGGAGGGTTCTTGATGGTGCTGCCTCGGGTGCTGGATGACTTGGCCTTGATGGTAGTGGGCGGAGATGACTGTGAATGAGGGCGGAGCAATCCTCTGAGAATGGCTAAAGCCCCAAGGGCCCAGGACAGGCTGTACGCTATAAGGACTTTGTCCGGGGCCTTACCGGAACCCATCAGCTCTGCAAATTTGGCAGCCTGCAATTATTCCAACATTATATCAAGCAGTTCATTTTGAGATCTGAATCAGTTGAGAGTGAATCTTTAACGTCTCGTGGAGATTTTACAAAAAACAATGGATAAATTTTCCTTGCATTAATTTGAAGGGCGTTGAAAGTTTACCATTCCGGTGAAGAAAGAGGCGCCGTATATCAAGCAGGTGGTGCTGAGCCAAGGCCCCGCAATGAGGATACCGTACAAGTTGACGAGCGAGAGCGGCCATAGGAGGACGAGCTCCAGCCACACTATGCCCACGAAGAAATGGGGCTTCTCCGCCATCAGGTAGTCCCCGAACGAGAGGTTATACCAGTTATGGAGGTCCACCACGGCACGCGGCAGGTGGTCATTGCATGGGAAGGCCTGCGATCCAATCAGTGGGGAGGCGATCGCCACGAGGAGGAAGAAAAGGAATAGAATCGCATCGACCAGCTTCAGGAACGCGCCCATCTCGTGCCTTTTTCTTTTCCGGGTTGTTTCTTCAGTTTGGAAGATGACACCTTGGCTCGTGATCACGCTGGATTTTATATGACCGCAGGTTGCTGGGGGAGAAGATGGAGAGCAGTTGACTTTGTGCCTAAAAGAAGTGAAAATTGCAGAGATCGTGCATGGAAGTTGGCCTCAGTACCGCTCATGCGGGGCTTCAAATGACAGATCAGAGCTGAGGAGATCAAAGCCAGTAAGCTCAATAATAAATCCCACGAGCTGTAAAAAAGTAGGATGGAAGATGGACACGAGCACATACAAAGTTGTAGGTGTGCTCCCCAAGTTGATACTCGATAATAATAGCTTTTCTTTTTCCCAAAGTACGAGAGTGAAAGGAAATCTGGTGTTAATATCTTAATTAATGTAAAATTTAACCAAAATTTTAAATTTAGTACAAACTTCTTCTTTTTTTTATGCATTTCGATTAAATATTAATTTTACTATATTTATCAATTTTAGTTTGACATTCATTTTTTATCAAATCATCATACACTGCATGTTAATTTTACTTACATAATTAATGGCATCTTATGTAACACAATAACACATAAGATAATTTGACAAGAAGTGAATAGTGCGCTAAATTTGATAAAGGGTATTATAACATTTGTACCTTATTAGGATACACCAAAAAATCTGGCTAAATTTAAAAAATTAACCAAAATTCATATTTAATTAATATATTAATCCATAAATATAATACTTCTTTGGATCAAATCTAGAGCAATACGATGGTTCCGGTGCATTGAACCGGACCGGGTTTTGGTTGAGTATCCTTGACAAACCAGTGAACGCTTAGCTCAGATTTCAGCTACACTCCAATGATGACTACGAGAACCCAACAAAATCAAAAGCTCGTTGCCGTTCTGAGAGCAATAGATCTGAGAGAGGGGTGGAGAAGATGAGCGAGACGAGACCGGTGCCGAGGAGGGAGAGCCCTTGGGGCATGCCGGAGGGGGATCACCGTCAGCCCAAAGCCCACCGCTGCAACGACCGTGCCGAGGATGTCGTTCAGGTCGGTGAAAATATCTCCTCTTTCCACTCGATTGCACTTCTAATCCCTATTCCGCCAGTTGGAACTTGATTGGAATTGAACCATTAAGCTCTTATTTTTATGACTGAATCTGTACGATTAAATAAATTACAGATTGCTTCTGTACTGGAAAGCTGATTTCTTAGGTTTGAATTTAATGCCCTGAAGATGGCTTTTTTGAGGATAAGTTCTGTTGCTGGTTTCGTTGGACCCTTTTCAGACGCTCTCGTTCTTTGTGGACATAGCTTAGTAGTTCTCGGGTCAAGTTTGCATTAAGTGTTCTTGTACAGAAGATGCTCTTCACATACTTGGTGCTTAGCTTTGAGCAATTGAGCTTTTGGGTCACCTTACCTAATGATAAATGCTTACTTTCTTCTGTCGTGGTGGAATGATAAGGAAATTGAATGGATCGATGCTATCTTCTGTAAGCCCCTACATCTTGGAATCACGTCCTTCTCCCATTTTGGCGTTAGTGGATGGACCATTGGCATTTCAAAGATTGCAAGCATTTTGCTTGAAATAAGCCTTTCGCTTATAGTACAGAGGAAAATGGACTAAATGGAGGATGTCATTGGTTTCCGCCTGTGTCACTCACATAAGGGATGTTACTTCAACTGATGTGATGTGTTGAGGAAGACCTATTGACTATTTGGATTTGTATACGTTGGTACAATGGATGGAATAGATATCTCTTGGTCTCTCGGTTCTTGAGTTGTGAATAGACGAATGATATGATGTATATGACACAGCATTTTTCATTTTTGTTTTCCTCATAAGAAGTTAATATAGTAAAAATACTTGTTGTCCTGACAGTTCACTCTTTTTTTCTTTAATAATTTGATGTTCTCATCTTATCTCTTTTTTTTTTTTGGGACCTATCTTGCACAGGCTTGTTTCGAGGGAAACCCATTTAAGACTGTCCCTGGACCATTCAAGCTCTTCTGGCGATGCATGCGTTCGAAACCAGGGTAATGCTGCTAACTGTTATGTGTGATTTTGGTTATCATCTTTCCAAAACTTTCCAATTTATATCTGATGGAGAGATTTGGCATGTCCTAACACCCTGGGGTTATAGAAAAAGTGACTGAAGACACCACGTCTATCTTGTTCAAGTTAAATTGCTTACTCTCGTCTAAACAAAAGAACCTATGTATACCCTTGCTTTGTTTGTTGGTTTCTTTTGAGGTACATATAGCTGAATTACGACTTGATTGTGCAGAGAGGAACCGACGGAACCATTTTACTACCTGCAGTTAGATCCACCTAAAAGGGAGGTTAAGCTCGAGTGAAACTGTCCCTGAAGACTTATCATAATAATTTTGCTTCCATCTCTGGTCCTCATAAACTCTTGATCATCAGTTTGGTCAGTTATGGAATGTGATTATGGTACTGTCGGCAGAGTTAGGCCCTCATCTCTTTGCCTATTCTCTCACAAACAAGATAGTATGCTTGAAAATCTTTCTTAAGGCAGGCAGGCAGGCAGCAAATGTCGGTATTTATGTCACAGATTTTCCATTTTATGGCTTGAGTAATAATAGTTCGTGAAGTAAGATGGACAATCCCTGAGTCGAGAAGTCAATAATGGGCACTTGAGAATGCCACTGCTATGGGGTGCTTTTGCATATGCAGTTGCCCATAAATACGGAAAATCCAATGTTTAGGGATTCCGAAGCGAAAACAGTGGTGCATGTCATGGTTACTTTACCCATGCAGTGGCTCCTCGACGCAAAGTAATGGAACTGATGCACAATAAATTATTTTGGGTCGAGTATGATGTGGTATGTACTTAAAGAGACTCAACATGTACCTGTTTAATGTACACTGGCTCGTCAGATCAAAAGTGAACGAGATTGTTAAGGAGTCAGCAGGCGATGATGCACCAATCTTTCACCAGTAGACTCCAAGAAGACAAAATTCGAGTTCAGTCAGCTTGGCAAGAGATAAAATTCTTCTCACGATTGGATCCCGAACCTTAGTTAAGAAAAGAGGTGTTGAACCAATAGAAAATTCCGGGGATGCTCTTCCTACTCTGCCGATGAGGAGGTGGAACAATCTGAAAGTATGAAGGTCCAGTCCCAGAGCCTGGAGCGCTGAAGAGTCATGACGTGATCGTCTATCCATTGCCGGAGGTCGGGGAGAACGTCATTATTATTCCATCTTGCAGAAATTGGGGTTGCATATTGGCCGGTCGAGGATGGCCTCTAAGACGAGGATAATCGAAGGAATGCCTATTCTATTATGCCAAGAAGGAAACAGATGGTCCTGAGTGCTGGGTTCTCTCATCCAGTCAGGATGGCTATTCCCGAAGACGTCCAAGTGAAGGTAGAAGACAACACAAGAATCGTGGTGTGCGGGTTTGACAAGTGTGCTATTTATTGGACAGTTCGCTGCATCGGTGAGGAAGTGGAGGCCGCCAGAACCTTGCAAGGGTAAGGGAGTGAAGAAGTATGCCCGTGAGGTTGTGAGCAGAAAGGGAGGAATGGCAGGGAAGAAGACGTGACGAAGATACTTGTCATTCTCGACATTTTTTGTTTTTCTTTTCTCTTTATTATTATGATCTAAGTGTCTTATCAACAACTGGGATGCCACCGATCGCAAATTGCGTAGCATTACGGGGACTTGTGTTCTTTATGTCGGACAATGTAAAGAGACCTTATCAATCATTCACCCCTAATGATGCAATATGGCGAGGCAGCGGAATAAATCCTCCCAAAAGATTAAAAAAAAAAAAGTCGGAAGTAGCTCTCGGATACAAAAGCGTAATGCTATTGCCATTATCAATTGCCAGCAATTGCCTAAGGTTGTCCACATCAGAATAGGTTCGCAGCTAAGAAGCATAAAGAAAAATCCATGTTAAACCATGTAATAATGGGTATGCATATCTTCTCTTTCTGTCTCCAATGACCGCCGCCATCTGGGGAAAAAATTGACGCATAGGATGCAGTTGTCAAGCCTTTGAGCAATATATGTACGAGCTTCAATGACACAAAAACCCAGAATACAACTAAACTGCTCGAACAAAAAATGAAAAAAGACACGAAACATGATGGGATATTGAAAATAAGATTGAGAGGGCCAAATCCACAGGCTGTTATTGTTATCCTCAAGAGATGCTGGAGATGCAGACAACAAGGCACTCGAGGGAGTACAGACAGCGTTAGCCGAGAGTATGAGTATTACCTTAAGAGCTGGCTTCCTGTTCACCGTCATCATGGACTTCGGAAGAGGATTTTGATGACTGCGCTGTCTCTGCGTCGCCACTGATGGAACTCTACCAAAACAAGAAATATGGAACATTAAGGTGGATTAGAGAGTCGATAGATGTCAAGTGGAAACAGACTAAATTAAATGGACACATGAGAAGAAACATAGAACATTACCCCATTCTTTTTATAAGCTTCCAGAACCTCTTCATACTCTGCCTTCTTCTTCGAGGCTTTCTCTATGTATGGAGCTCTCTCCTTGAAAGAGAGTATGATATCATAAAACGTGCCATATTTTACCAGAAAATCAATATTGCCAGATAGTTAAACAGAAGATAGAACCAATAATTGCATAGGTCTGCGGACAAATACAAAGAGGAGGCGGTGATCTTACAGAGATGGACATTGAATTCCATTTCTCACCACCAGCTTTGCCAACCTGAATGTTCATAGAGAATGTCAGACTGAGTCTGTATCTGCTAGAATTACTTGTGAGAGAACATGGAAGTTTAAACTACATTCCCTCTACTGTCTAACTTCAGTCAAGAGCTTGAAAATTGCTAATGAAGACCTACCGATACGTCAGTGCTAAGAAATTCTTTGGTGTTATAGAGTAGGAGCAATCAAGATACAGAGCACGATTATGTTAATGCTAACACATCTGATAACAAAATTTGCGTCAATTTCAACTTCAAGGAGTACAGCATAGAACAGGAGGCAAACATAGTAATCATTCTCAATTTAATGTCCAGCAAAATGAACTAAAATAGAAATTCTAGTTAAGCAAGTTAGATGAGGAGACAAGACAGCTTTAAAGTTATAACCAAATGATTCCGGTGATTACCACAGCAACTGACTTGTTATCTGGAAAATTCTCCTTGTACGTCTTCCTGAACTCCTCCCTGGTGTTATACGGACAAAGATTGTATAAGCAGAAGCAAGGGAAAGATCAGCGAAAAAGATACTTTAAAAAAAAATCGAGACCGATAATAAGTAATATCCATATTAGAACTGACATGAAGAGCAAGTAAGCGGTCGGAGGACGCTTGGGAGCGCCGAAGTCCTTCTTATTCGCCTTCTTCTTTGAAGCCCGTCGCTCCTCAGCCTTGCGTTTCTTCAGCATCCTTCAGAAGAGTAAAGTTTACGGATGATCAGGGAAGGAACGAGCACGAGATTCACAGCGTAAACGGCTGATGTGCATGAAGTTATTAAGAAAGCGATCAACAAAAAGGAAAAACCGCTGAGAATCGCGAGGGACGAGTTTGCTAACTGTGCCTCCGGCTTCTTCTGAGAGACCGTGACGTTCCTGAGACCTTTCATTGCTGCGAGCTTCGACTGTTGAGAGACCTTGAGTAGAGAGAGCATGCAGAGCCGTCTCTGTTCGCGCGCGGAGAAGACGACGTTGATGAATTTATAGGACCGTGAAATTTGGAAAAGCCAAAAGGGGGGAAATTTAGGGGGGAAAAAGAAGGAAAAACGAAATTTTACTGGAGGACGGTTTTACCAGACTCGTGGCGCGAAGTGGCAATGGCTAAGGGATGATCTTGTTTGTGTTAGTTGTGGTAGAAACAAGCCCCACCCGCAACACCTCGAGTACAACAAACGCGCCACCGAGGACTCTCCACGTGGCATCAGGTTTCGGCCGATGTGCCAACCGCTGCCGTACAGTTCCATCCCAACTTGGCCCACACCAGGAGCGTGCGGGTTCAGGGGAAATCCAGCCGACACTGGGTTCATCTGGGCGCAGCTGCGCCCGTTTCATTTACGCTTTACATCACTTAGCTCCTCCCTCAGGCTGTGCAACGATGAATTGGACTCCACGAAATTCGCCTAGGAGTAGCAAAAACCCAAAGATCATCCATTTATATCAACTTTCTGCTTAATTAATAATTATTTCAAATCATATTTTCGAATGACTTATTATTTGAACCAAAGATATATCATGCCATTTCCCAATCCACATCTTTCGGTTGTTATATTTATTTTTACCTCCGACCCGAAATCAGTACAAACCAAACGAAGATCTGGCCATCAAATAGGCGCATAATTACATTTCCAAGTGATAGCGTTAACTCCCCCAACAGGTGAAATAGTGATATACCTCTACAGCAGCAAGCTCACCCAATACGGCTTCTCACCAAGAGTCAGTTTTGCTTCGACGGTGCCGAAGCAACCCGCAGTTCAGTCAGCACAGGAGACTATTAAACAGCTAAAGAGCTTTTGAATCTTCCAGCATTTGACCGGAAATAGTGACCACCCATTGATAAAACAGAGAGAATTCGGAAAGAAATACACGATCTGCGCCTCCTATGCAGACCGAATGCGCCTGCTGAGTTCTCAATAAGGGGAAAATCGGAAAACGTCTCTCATGAAAGGGATTTGTCCTTCCTACTGTAGACATTATTTTCTTCTCATCCATTTTACAACTGTAAAAGCCCCCATTGCCGGGATGCGCTGCTAGATAGCCAGCAGATTTAAACTTTGTTGCTCGCCAGACTCCTGATCACGTACGGCAGGATTCCTCCGTGGTTGAAGTAGGCCAGCTCCACCTACATAGAAGTCTGGATTAGTGCTTGGAACATCCAGAGAGAAACTTCTAGCCGGATTGTTAGGATTCATTTCCTTATTTTAGACCTTATGCTTGTACAATAATTTCTTTGGATCACATGCAATACCATCTCTGAAATGGACCTGACCACCAGAAGCTCATGAGACCTTTGTACAGTGAAAAGACACAAGGAAAAAAACTGAGGGAAAAGCGCTCAGATTATTATGCCCTGAACAATAGTTCCAGTTGCTTTCCAGCATATTAGAAAGGCTGTACCAGTTTGCGTTCAAGCATAGCTTGGTTTCTTCTAAGCTTTCTTGTGATGTGATACTGCATACTAAAAGGTAAGCCCGAGCTTGGATCTATAGCTCGGGATCCTGTTCTAATGAACAGTAATAAAGATATATGGAAGGAAGATGACTAAATTAGGTCCAGGCCAATCCTGTGGCACCTTTTTAGCTGAAGGGCAACAGTTCACCCATTTGGTCAGGCCTAGATCTAACATCTTGGAGTTGGTCCAACTTTTTGTCAGCTCCAAAAGAGAAGAGATATCTTTGAATACTTGGGTTTTCAAGAAACAGCTTGAGTTCAAAAGAGTTTCAAGTACCTCAGTGTCAAACCGGACGGTGCAAATGAATGATTTTCCAGTGTCAGTGGTGACAGTAACATCCTGACCAGGCCTAATATCCTCGATATTGCTCGGCAGGTCAATTGAGTAACGCTCATGTCCAGTCAACCCTAAAGTATCTGCGTCCTCCCCAGCCTTGAAACAAAGTGGAATAATTCCCATTCCCACCAAGTTGCTACGGTGAATTCTCTCAAAGCTCTTAGCAATCACTGCTTTAACTCCCTGCACATATCAGAGAGAATTTACATGAGAAGATGGACTATAAAGAGGATTGATGAAGTAAAATATTATCAGTTCAGACACTAATGAGAACTCACCAGCAACATTGGCCCTTTTGCTGCCCAATCCCGCGAGCTCCCACTTCCATATTCTGATCCTGCCAGAATTATGGTGTCCAGCCCAGCAGCCTTGTATTTCTGAAATCCCAGGGACATAACAATTTAGGTTCATATTAAGATGATTTGCTTCCTAGCAGTTTTTCTCACTATGCCTAATTGCTTGCATGCAGCAAATGCCATTAAATGTTGGATTTCTAAGCCAGTTGCAAATGTTAAAAGGATATTCAAGCACGAGTTAATGAAATACCAACAACCATTAAATAATTAGACATAACAGCTTCTATACCACAGGAAATAGTTAAATTCAGAGTATTCTGTATTTATTTCTGTTGCTTGCATTGTATCCAAAGATGATCCACTGGCAACTGCAGTCAAGATTAGTGCAGTGACAATTCTTAGCATCAGCAACCATGTTAATGCAAACCCACACTGAACTAAGCATCATCACATATTTATATATTCAGAATTAACATAATAACTAGAGTGGGCATCAACATTTTTTTTCTTTCAAGGCATGTCTCAAAACTAATGCATGGATCTTTCTACAGAAACAAGGAAAATGTAAATTGCAAGAACCTTAGCCTTACCATTGCTGCATCAAACACATAGAGCTTCACCCCTGTAGGGATGTGAATTGTCTTTGGACCTACTTCACCATTCAAAAGCTTGTTAACAAGGCGGATGTTGGCAAAAGTTCCCCTTGCCATCACCTCATCATTCCCACGCCGACTCCCATATGAATTGAAGTCCTTCCTATCCACGGCACGCTCAAGAAGATACTTGGCTGCAGGACTATCCTTGTGGATGCTTCCAGCTGGGGAGATATGATCTGTTGTAATGCTGTCACCAAAGTTCAGCAAGCAGTAGGCATCTTTCACTCCATGAGCCCCAGGAGGATCCATGGTGATTTTCTTGAAGTATGGAGGTTCATGAATGTAGCTTGAGTTGGGATCCCAAGAGTACAAGGATGCTTCGGGAACAGAGAGCTGGTTCCACATAGGATTACCCTTGGTGATAGCTTCATAAGTGCTCTTAAACATATTAGGCAACACACTTGATTGGACAACCTGTGCAGAAAAGTGGCCCAAGTTATAAACCAATTAAGTATTAAAAAGCAACTTCGAAAGATTTTAATGCTCTCATCACTAAAGATCAAGAGTAAGAAGAAGAAATAGGTGTTAATAATCCTCCGCCTACCTCTGCAACTTCCTCAGTTGATGGCCAGACATCTTTGAAATAGACATCCTTACCATCCTTGCCTTTTCCAATTGGCTCTTTCTTGAAGTCAATATCAACCTTGCACATGATTTATAAACAAAATGAGATAAGTATTTTAAGTAATTTGAATTTTAGTATTAAAACCTTAGAATTTATAAAATTGACACCCATTAATCATTTCTCACTAACACTAATGAAATCATATCAATAAGATACTGATCCACTTTCAGCAAACCTGGACATCATATCAACTTTTATAACTGAAACCACCATTTTAGGAAGCTTCAGCCCTGAGATGTGTTAACCACCATTTCAACCTCCTTCTGTTACATGGAATCTATTACAATAACAAAAATTTGCATGAATTATAGATATCTACCGTGCCAGCCAGAGCATAGGCTACCACCAGTGGAGGAGAAGCAAGGTAATTGGCTCTGGTCAAGGGATGAACACGGCCCTCAAAATTTCGGTTTCCAGAGAGCACAGCTGCTGCAACAATGTCTACAATTGCACCGAAAGGAATATATTCAGATGTCTTAGTTAAAGGAAGTTTTTATGAAGGACCTTATTATGTGAAGAAGCTAGAGCCTGCAGATGTAGTTCAAAGTTGAATCTTTATGTATAGCAAGACCATGCCTCACTACAGAAAGACATCTAGCAGTACCATTTTCTGAAATGGCAGATGCAACGGATTCATCCAACTCTCCAGAATTTCCAATACAGGTAGTACATCCATATCCAACAATGTGGAAGCCTTGCTCATTTAAATATTTTTGCAGCCCACTGCAGAAAGTAATCAAAGATAAGCCATTTATCGTTTCTTCGAATAAAATAGAAAACATTTTTTTTTCCAAATGAAAGACTAGCTAGAAATTAAAACAACCTCTGGAGTAGATATTTTGTGACAACTCCAGAGCCTGGTGCTAGACTTGTTTTTACCCATGGCTTGACCTGGGAAGTGGATTACAGAAGAATCATGAATAGAAGTTATTCAAATAGATTATAGAAAATAAAAGAATCATGTTCATAGTAATGGCAAACCTGTAATCCAAGTTCACAAGCCTTCTTAGCGACAAGACCAGCACCAAGCATGACACTGGGGTTTGAAGTGTTGGTGCAGCTTGTGATAGCTGCAATCACAACACTTCCATGCTTCAGTTCTGCAGGCTGCCCATGGAAAGAAAATTTGGCCACTTTATTTTGCATGTCTTTTGGTATAGCAAAGCCCTGCATCATTACAGAAGCAATCAGAATTAACAATCCAAAACACATATGAAACAGACTGCTTTTCCAGAGCTAAGGAGACTTACTTTGAATCCAACTTTATTATCTAGACAAAAATGCCAATCAGCCTTCATATCTTTCAAAGGAACGCGATCATGAGGCCTATGATTAGGGGAGGTGGGGATGGGATGGGAGAATAATTGCAAAAGCATGGTCAGAAATCATCTAACGATGCATTGAAGAAACAAAGGCAACAGCTGGAATAAATATACCTCTTTGGACCTGAAATACAAGGCTCAACATCCGCCAGATCCAGCTCCAGGTAAGATGAATAGACCCTCTCTTGCTGAGGCTGATAGTAAAATAACTCAAACTTTTAGTCACAGACGCTTAAAATTTGTTTTCTAAATTAACCATCGATAGGAAAGGTTTTACCTCACTATAATCAACAAACATTTTATTGGCACGTAAATATGCTTCTATCATTGCCACCTGCAATTCAAGAGGATATAAATAAGAAGCATAAAATGTGTTAAAATAACTTTACTGTGATAAACCAATCACTCACTGTCTCATCACTCCTTCCAGTCAATGTAAGATACTGCAAAGTAACATGATCAACAGGGAAAAATCCCATCGTTGCACCATACTCAGGAGACATGTTGGCAATTGTCGCCCTGTCAGCTAATGACAGTTCACCCATACCGTCCCCTGAAAATATTTATGAAATCAGACGGACATACCAAAGAAGAGAAAGAGAAATGACTACAGAATCAACATAAATCAACTAACTCACCATAGAACTCAACAAACTTTCCAACAACTCCATGTTTCCTCAACATTTGTGTTACAGTCAAAACCAAGTCAGTTGCTGTGACACCATTGTGCAACTTTCCAGACAGTTTGAATCCAACCACACCAGGCAAGACCATGCTCATTGGCTGTGGCAGTGGACAATATATTATGACCAAGATGGAAAAAGGAGAATACAAGATTCTGTAAACTTCGTAATGATGTAAATAACATGCATGCACATGACTTGTTAAAGAGCAACTCAATGCATCCAAGGGTGACTTTCTCAGTATGAAATGTGACAGATAGAAGCAGGAAGAAAGTGAACATTTTTCTGTATTTGGCTACAATATGAAAGTGATTTTGAGAAGTATAATTTACAGAAAGGTCTCGAACCAGTATAGAGTGGTTCATAGAAGAGAAGCTAGATAACAAAATATAAAAGAAATGTAAAAAAAACTAGAATGAAAACAGGGGAAAAAACACCATTCAGAATCAGATACTCATTCCCAAGCAAAAAACTAGTCTTTTCACCTACCCACCAGCATAAATACAAGTAGATCCATTCCATGAAATACCCAACATATTGAAATAAACCTAAAGATACTGCAAGATAAAATAACATGTTCAAATAATACTAATCCAGCTTCAGTGATCTCGTTGAGCAGCCAACTTCAAGCTCATCTCACAATTCATGGAACAAAGAGTGAAAAGAAGTCCTGCAGAGATTTCAAGAACATTGAAGCTACAAGATATTCATACCTGGCCAAGCATTGCAGCCTCTGCTTCAATACCTCCAACTCCCCAACCAGCAACTCCTAGACCATCAATCATAGTAGTGTGTGAATCTGTCCCCACAACACTGTCTGGATAGAGCGTGCCTTCAGTGTTGAAGACAACCCGTCCAAGATATTCAAGATTGACCTGAAATTCCACAATGCACACTATCTAAACTAATAAGAAGGTAATGGAAGCAAATCTAATGCAACATCCAGGTAATTGCACAGCAACAAGACCACCACCACACCAAAACAAGAAGTTACATTGTTGGAAAAAGAACCTTAGAATCAAACTAAAAATTGCAAACTTGCACTAGTGTATTGGACTACGATCAAACCTAGCATCAAATTTGCTGGCCCATCTGAGAAGCAAAGTCTTTAAAAGAATGGAATGCAACACTTAAGAACATGTCCATGTTACTGAGAAACTTAGGGCGAATCACGATACACAAGTCCACCAATCTTTACCATTTCCACCACTATACCTGATGCACAATACCAGAACCAGGAGGAACAACAAGCATATTGTGGAAAGCGCTGGAACCCCACTTAAGGAAAGCAAATCTTTCCTTGTTCCTTTGGAATTCAAGTTCCATATTTGCCTGCACAGCATTTTCTGATCGGGCAACATCAACTTGAACAGAATGATCGATAACAAGATCAACAGGAACCTGCATTCAGTATATTGGCAAGAAAAGCCCCTTGGTCACAAATACTAAGCTAAATATGTTAATTAGAAGTTCCTTCAATAACAGATAAGAGGTGAAGCTCAACTTGTGGCTTTCAATTGTATTCAGATCGTATATCCTAGAAAGAATCAGAAATGCTCACCAAAGGATTAATTTTATCGGAATCACTTCCCAACTTGTTCATGGCATCACGCATGCATGCAAGGTCCACAACTGCAGGCACCCCTGTAAAATCCTGGATATAAGGAAGTATGGTGAATGAGAAAATAAAATTGCAACCACATTTGTGATGACTTATTATAAGATTCCTTGGTTGTACCTGCAAGAGGACACGAGCTGGCTTAAATGGGATTTCTACTAGCTTGGGAGCTGTGTTTTCCCAGTCAACAATTTTCTCAACATCTTCCTTAGTGACTTGGAAGTTGTCACAATTACGGATAGCAGATTCAAGGAGGATTCTGATGGAGTATGGCAACTTATCTGTAGCAGAAAACCAGCAACGTTCAAGGTACAGTATCAGCACAACACCTTAAAATATACCAATATTCTATTGAAAATATTCTGACAACGACCATCATGCAAAAGCTATTTTGCAAATAGGTACTTAGCAAAGAAAAGTCAACCACACATTAACAAAAACTTAAAATGGAAATCATAAAATAGATGAGCAAGCAGGTACATGTTCAAAAAGTTTTGACTGGATTAACAATGTCAATGGCAACACAATTCAGAGAAGAAGCCTTAATAACCCAGAAAATGAGCAACTAATCAAGATAAAGAAAGAATACCAATCCGTGGATCATTTAGAGCAGGAAGACTGTAGAATTTCCCAAAGTCACCACCGCCAGGCTTGGGCAGAGCAGTCAAGATCCCCTTGAAAGGATTTTCAGAAGCTGCAAATGAGAGAAATCACCAGATTAATACTTTGGCAAAGAGTCGGGCGAAGGCATTCTCGGACCTTGTGTTGGAAATCCAGTCAAAGACGTGATTAGGCAACTTTTTCTTCTTACTGACTCATAGGGAAAGGATGAGAATCGATCACACTACCCCATTTACAACTTGCAACTAAAAGATTAGAAATTGAACTGGTTTTGCATTTATGATCGCGCTCCTATTGAATTATTCACCTTCCCGTTAGCCATCTATCTCTCTCATTAAACAGACTGATGTACACAGAAGGTTTACCAAGAAAAACAGTTGGAAAGGAAACGGAAAAAAAAATCACTCATATGCAACGGAAATGCGAGCGGGATATGATCGGACGAGTTAGATTCGTGGATTAATTCTGTAACAAATGGATTAATTCTAACATTCACATTGATGTTTCGGCCGGTAGATGAGCAGACTACACGTATGTATGATCAGCTGATACAAACGGGACCTCGACGAATCTGCAGGGATAAGTCACTCCAAAATATTCGGGAAGCTCAACACGACTAGGATCATTACCCATAGTAGCGAACTTTCTCTGGAACCGCTCGATCACGGGGGTGGCAATTCTGCACTGAGCTCGGAGACTGAGGGGGGACCTCCAATCGACGCCGTGGCTCCACCGGGGGGCAGAGCACCGGAGGGATCGAACGGCAGCTGAAAAGCTGAGGGTTCGATGCTGGGTAGTCAGAGGGGAGACCTGCGGGGCCGGAAGGGTGAATGCTCTGCAGAGCGAGACGGAGGAGAGGGAGCTGACGAACCCTGCCCTAGAGGCCCCGAGGAGTGAGGAAACGGTTGATGATGCGGTTGTTATAAACATGGCGGTAACAACAACGATCAGGCATTCATTCAACCACCACGAGCAAGAGGACAATAACTCAAGTTACAGAGGATAAGGGTTTACACGCCAAATCCAAGTGAACGAGCTTCAGAGTTATGGGTAACCGGCTGTGTTCATGGACTCTTCTGCTATAGAGAAAGACAGAGACAGAGACAGAGGGATGAGTGTGCAGGCCCTAGGACGGCGTGCCGCTTCTAGAAGTAATTGATTACTCGGTTGCGATCTGAGGCAGGACTGATGAGTTATGGAGATGGGGCTTGTCTGTGATGAATTAATTGTTAAACCCCCCACGTTCTCCCAAAAAGAACCAATCGCGTTCTGCCACGCATCAGAATCGGCGTAGTTTTCGCATATTACAGGATTGAGTCGTTGACAGCCCTGTCTGAGATAATGTGGCCGGACCGATCAGCCCGTCCGCCGATGAAGAACTGGACGGTTTAGGTCGTCCGGATATGCGTTTGTCTGTGTCTGTGTGACAGAATGGTGCGAGTGAATTATTTATTGTTCATAAAATTTAGCCCAAAAAAATGGAATTATTTGTCATTAAGAACAAAAGAACAGTGATGATTGAATCATACGTATGGACATGGATTGCATTTTCTTGCACTGATGCTGATGACAATTATGTGTAACCTAGGCACGTGCTGTATAATGTCCCGACCAGAGACTATGCCGCGCGGCACTCCACCAGGTAAAATGCCCCAGTTCTCATGCGCCTGGTAAACCTTTGTAAGTCATTCCACGTGTAACATTTGGGAGATATTTTCTCACATTCTGAAGCTGCTTCTCGATGCAGACTGCGGCTGTAAGGCTCAGGCTGGCAATATCTGCGCTGCTTCGTTTGACTGGAGCCTGCAGAGGAATTTGCAGATCAGTGGAGGAATCGAGGCAGTCCATCGGCGTTTTCAGAGAAGGCGAAAATGCACTGGGGAGCGCGACTTTCTGAGTTGAGAGAGCTTTGGACCCTTCTCTATGTCTTCCCGACTCGGGAAGAAGACACAACTCGGCGTAGATTCATTCTTGTCAGCTCATCTTAGTACCATTTGTGGATTTTTGGTACTTACACACGGACATGAAGAAGATTTTGCGTTAGAGACTGAGAGTGAGTGGCTCTGCTTGGTGACCACCTCCACTTTATTCAAGAGAGAGTGGCCAGAAGTGGCCCAAGAAATTGTAGGAAAGAGGCCATTGCGGTCTACGGCCCAATGTTTTGATGCTTTGGAGGCGGCTGATCGGTCTGTAATTTACGGTTGCCATGGCTACAACAAGGCAAGTGATCGATTAGAGAGAGATGCTACACAGTGGCGCCCATCATACACAGGCGGCCTTAATCTTTCGAGTTGGGCTCCTGTGGAGCATACAACTCTCACATCGAAGAAAATATAAGGAGAATCCCCCTGAAATACAAGAAGATCATAAATTACGTACGATCTATGAGCTTCGACTGCATGCATTCAACCTTTTATGATGCTCATACCTCAACTAGTCCTAACTGCACTGATCAATAACTAGCACGCAGCCTGGAAAATAGTCTTCCTATGTATGGCTGATGAAATCAAGCATTATACCCTCGAACCTTCTTCAACTCTGTATATCCCTTTTCCCAACATTCAGTCGATGAGCAAGAAGTGGCATACCGATTTAATGCCGGCACTCCGGCCAGGATCCATCCAGCCCCCTTTGATCATCTCATCCTCCACGTGATCAGAATCAAAATACCCTACAAATTAAATGGGATCCACCTGCTGTGCATTTTGATGAAATAAGAAACTTTCAGACACAATGATCAGTGGCTTTCTGCAATTAGCTTAAATGAAAGGAAAAAAGTTAGACAAAGTTCTCAGAACTAACCTCAATCAAACACCATTCACTTTCCCTTCCACGACATGAGACACTTTTTGGATGCGCTCCCAAAGTTGCTGCCTACTTTTGCGCCGAGATGATTCTACACAGTGATGGGCATAATGAGATAGAAGAAGGCACGATACCTTCAAGGGCCATAATCCTGCCACTGGAAGCACACGTGATATTGGCACGGCTCAATCAAAAAGTAGTGTTTGATGCAATTTCAAGCCCCCGCGTTCTGATTGAACCGGACCAATATCCCGTACTAACAACGCCCCGACTTAACCTGTTTCACAATATGCAGTTGACAAGGATAAAACCTACCCTCAAACGGTGAGATCATAATGTCATGAACATCACAAATTCTACTCGGAGTTAAAATAGATGAAAGAGAGCAAAGGAAAGGAACTGAGCTGTCTGATTAAAGGGAATGGAAAGGAGCAAGGGAGGATATAGCATCGAGGAACCGATCAGAGGGACTCGTGCCCTTAAGAAGGCAGCCACCGAGGAGAGGAGGAGGGCAGGTGTTGATTGGCATTAATTATTAAAGGACCTGCATTCAATTCTCTCCAACAACCTAACGAGAGTGGAAGTTGGGAATATTAGTTACGGGAGGTACAAGGATCGCTTGAAACCCACAGAGAATGAACCAGCTAGTCCAGTCGTTTCGCCAAAGCCATAGGAGCCATCTGAAGAGGGAGTAGTTCCCCCTCTGGTCACTTGGATGGATTTTTTGGGGGTTCAGTCGGATGTTGGTATGTACAATTAATTGAGGAGAAAGCCCACTAATTTGCATTCGGGCTTCTGATGCATTCGGATAAATCATTTCTTACATGATACGGATTTCTATCATCGTTGACTGAAATCATTGCTCACGAATCAGAATTTTATACGGGAGGAATCCGACGATGATGAAGAGTGTGAAGGAACAGTTCCGCTTCAAGGAATCCTAGAATTTTCCAAACCAAATTGGGGGCTCTAAAGTGGGGCAACTAATGGAGTGATGTCGGTCTTGTCTCTGGTCAAGGATTTATTTACTGAGTCGACTGGGGCCTTCCCTTTTTATATTTATTTCTATGGAAGAAATTCATGAATTTATAAGGAGACATCCTTTAACTTAAATCCTTAGATAATTATTACTTATCATCGATGATTAAATAATTATTTAATAAATTAATTTGGATTCTTTGAATATCTAATCTACTATTGCTTAAAATATTAGGTTTTTTTGGATTTTTCTATACTTTTACAATTTTTAAGTCTTCAAGTCTAACATTTTTAGAGTTTCCATTCATGATTTTAAGGCTTTTATCTGTATTTATTAAGATTTTATTTTATAATTTTTTTAGGATTCTAAAATCCAAATTCTTTTAAACTTTTAAATGTATAATTTTATATTTTTAAAATTTGACTCTATCAATTTATACCCGTGATTAATATTGTGGAAATGCAATTACAAAAAATTAAAAAAAGGGCAACAGTGACGTTGAAATTATCGACATTCATTTATTAATGATGAATTACGATATATTGCGATATATTGCGTAGCTCGTATTCTATATCTTATGTAACGATATTATCACATGATATATTAATGTGAACGTACGAGTTAGACCAATAAGTAAAAATTAAACAAAGAAGAAAATCATATTAACTATAAAAAAACTTAATGAACCGTAAACAATTACTATCAAGCACAAATAGCCATAACAATTGGTGAAATTTTGTTGAATATTATTATGTGGTGACACCATGCTGTAAGATACTTTCATCTTAGGGCATAGGCTCGGGAGACCATTAAAAGAAATAGTAAATTGATCGAAGAAATTTCTTATAAAATAAAATTTGAATTCAAAGCCTTTAAATCCGAAGTGTTTGCAACAAATGAAACACTGTGCCCCTCCCTGTGAGGTATGCCATAGGTTCAATTATTCCATAGGTCTACCTTGGAACAGCTTGCACCCAATTTCACTCTTCCGATGGACCGAGCTAGAGAACTTCTGGCGGTAAAAATTCACTTGTACGCACAACTCACTGGGGAGCAACCAGGAGACTTGATTAAATATCTTACCGAGCACTTAATTAAAATCCTAGCCGGATAACAACACAAGATAGAAAAACTACTCAAGCTCTCATTCCAACGAACGGACTCTTGCACGATCTCTATGATCTGCCTACATCTACTCACTACGTTAAACTCCTCGCACAATGTGTACATGAATACATATATGCATCAACAGACGAGGAGTTACGAAACCCTAGACTTCACCCTATGGCTAGACACTGATATGAAGCTAGATGGAGATGTTTTATTGATGAGTCTATCGGCAGTTAATGTATTCCGGGCAAGTTCTTCCAGCAGCTCGCCCTCAAGCTCCAGTCATATTCTGTTGGTGGGGGAGCATCGCCGTCACTGCAGATGTCGAGCCCCGTCGCACTGTCTTCTAATGCGTTACTTGATGATTGTCGGGTCAGTATGCAGTTGCTGCCACCACGGTACCATTCTGGCTCTGGCATTGCAGATGGGAAGTTTATTAGCAAGCTCGAGAGGTCCTCGTCCATGGAAAGAAAGGGATCATCCATGCTAGTTTCCTCCACAGCATCCGGCCCTGAATTATACTTGATAAACAAATCAATCTTATATATATGTATATATATGCAACGTAACAAGTTGGTCAACCTACGTACGTATTATAAATCAGGTTTTGAGTTCAAGATACTGAAATTTTATCAAAACGCCCCTATGGAAGAGAAAAATGCTTGCATACCAATAAAGGATTGGTTCTGGTTCTCCTCCACCGCTTGTTTGCCAGGAGAGCGAGCTACAGACGAGTTGTTCTCGTCCTTGAAGTTCTTCTCGGAGCTGATGCCTTCAGACTCCTGCAAGAGTGAATCTAGCAAACCATTGTTCTGATGTTTCAGCGGCTGCTCGATGTCATAGTACTCGCTGGGGTTGTAATTGCAGCTTGGAGCTCCTACAAAGCAATCACCGCTATTCACTGAAGAACTAGAGGGTGTTAGTGTTGGCATTACTGATTGATGCTGGCTCGAGGGAAGCTCATTGTTTGTGCCTGACCCATTGCCAGCTGAGTCTTCGACAGAAGCTCCCATCATTATGGCACTTGGACCAGTCAGCTGACCATAAAAAATGCCCGAAGAGTTCGTGGGGAGTGAGTTTGGAGGGTTTTGCAGCAAACCCGCTGAGATGCTTTGGTCAAGGAAGCTTGATGCAGATGGGATCGGAATAAAGAAGTTGCTATTAGTGCTATTGAGAGGGAAATGATTATCATTTGGCTCCGACTGAACAGTGAATGGAGGACTATGCAAGTTGTTGATCGGAGGCATTGAAAACCCGGCCGCAGGATAGAAGTGATAGGGAGAAGGATCAAACCCATATCTTCCTTGCAGATATGATGAAACCTGTTGGGAGTGCAACAAGGAAGACAATGGAGAACATTGCTGTGGATGGCGTTGCTGATGCCTCCTTTGGTGCATATTTGTAGTCTTTCGAACTCCTTCAGGGTATAGTGGCAGATTCGCTTTCTGTCGCCGTTTCATCCTCGTATTCCAATAATTCTTGATCTCATTGTCAGTCCGACCCGGCAGCTGCGTCATTAGTGAACAAATTAACCGATCATAAGTATTCATCTGAGGAGCGAAAGTATCAAAATTATAAATTTCCATCATTGAACTCCCGAGGTTAAATCTCAACGTTAATCGTGATGATGATGATGATTATTATTATTATTATTGAATTCAATCATTAATTTGAGCTAGAAAAAAATAGGGAGAAAAAGAAAACAAGCCGACAGAAACATCCACAATAATTAAGGGTCAGTCAAACGATCGAGGAGATTAATCAAGAGAAGAGGACAAAAACGAAGCGAAAACACGCCACACACAAACCCGAAGACACGGCAGTCAAGGTGGTGAGAGTCACTTCATTTATGGGATTATCATACGCATGTCCAGCCACATTAAATCCATGTGCATTTAGTGATATCATTTATGTGCTATATGTACACCATTACATGGGGAAATTAATTATATGTGAAATATAGAACAATATACATGTAATTAATGGACACGATAGACATATTAATTGTCCTAAACTCTGTCCCATATTTGTCAATGTATTGATTTTCTTGTATTAAAGTCGATGCCTATAAATTTTTCTCCCACATATTATAACAAGAAAAAAATGTATATATATATATATAGATGAGTGATATAAAATTCATTAATGCCTATTAAATGTTGGAGTACTAGGTTGAATTGATGAATTACAGTACACAAACTTTCATTTACCAAAAAAACTAAATACCAATTACTGTCGTAATATATCATAGTATGAGTAATTTGGTGATATTACCGACTAATGTGTGTGTGTGTATATATATATATATATATACGTCCTCGTAGTACAATTTTTCTATTTTCCTTTCTGCCCTTTACCGGCGGATGAAATAATCATGTAGTTAATTAATATCCGTAAGCCCTTTCCGACAAATTACAATTTGAAATTAAGAATATACCCTAAATCACGATCAAAATATTAAGAGTCAAGACCCCCTAAAAATGATCAAGAAGAATAATTTTGATAGAAACCATACTGAACTTGCACAATTTGATACTCAAATGCCAAATCCTATCCTTTTTAACTCATATTACAAAAACTCGGCAGGACGTCTGATCATATCCGCTTAAAAAGCCTAAAAATGATGGGCGATACCTAGCAATGAATCGATTCATATTTGGTTCATTTTCCTTTTGTTATCTTTCCGGTGTACGATTTAATTTTTCGTAAGTCAAGCAGTGTTATATAAATTTTGTTAGTTTAAGATTTTAAATAGATAAATAATTATAGATATATTATATATACCCAATTCTCTAATATTTTGGAAAATTTTAATCATGTCTGTGATGTTTGTATAATATGACATAGCAAGATGGAGACAGCAGCGAAAAGCCTTTCATAATTTACCTGAGCGGCCATGCGAGCCCACCTGTTGCCGTACTTGGCGTGGAGTTCGATGATGGTCCTCTCCTCCTCGGGGGAGAACGCTCCTTTCTTAAGATCGGGCCTGAGATGGTTCGCCCACCTGAGCCTGCAGCTCTTCCCGCACCTCCTCAGCCCCGTGGCCTTTCGCACCGAGTTCCAATTCCCTTCCCCGTGAGTTTTCACGTACCCTACGAGGATCTCGTCCTCGGCGGACGTCCACGGCCCCTTCTTCATCCCGTGGTTCTCATCCGCGGGCTGATCAGCTCCCTCACCCCGGTTTCCGGCCATCTCTCCTCTTTGGACACCCGAAAACAGAAAAGGAAAATTAAAACAAAAAAAACACGCACGCACTGCCGTTAGACAGCCTTTTCTTTTCCCTCTGTTTCTATCAAAAATGTTAAGCCGATATCTCTTTGACTATCTGCAGGATTTGCAGAAGTCTCTTGTTTCTGTCTGATGTTCCTATGTGAGATTGATCATAGGTTTTTTTTTTTTCTTTCTTTTTGTCTAGAAGACCTCTCCTCTCCTCTCCTCTCCTCTCCAAAGGGTGAGAGAAGAGATGATAAACGAGTCTCTCTGTGCCCCCCTTTTCCTCTTCTTTGCGAGAATGAGAGAGAGATATTGGAGGGACTAAACTTGGGTGCAAGGGGGTGACTGGATGAAGGGTTCAAAATTTAAAGGGTTGAGCTAAGATTTCGCTCCGTACTGTATGCTATACGCATGTGTAAATATATATGTCTTCTGTTTGGTACATGTACCCGTATTTCCTTTTCCACCGCTTAACATTTTTTCCTTCAACTGTTGTTAATCTTTATCACCATAAATGATAACATTATCTTGACTTGCGAGAATAGCTCACGCAATTACGATGTCGTTGAAGGAAATATAATGGGGAAATTATACTAGCATTTTGTTTTTCATTTTTATTCATACATGTCATGTTATTCGAAAACCTAATTGATCATAAGTAATTTCTCATTCGAACTTGTTTGACCCGTTAAAATGCGGTAAAACGATTCCAATTACAAATTCGTTTCATTCACTGTGATCGAACTCAATACCTTATTTTTAAAAAAAAGAACATTAGATCATTTTAACTATCTCATCATCCCTTTTGGTCTCCAAAAGATAGGTTTCTTTCATGCTTATCATGTGTTCTCATAGAAACCTTACAATCATAAATTGTTTGAACAACACTAAATTTCTTTTTTTTTCCTTTTCAATAATGGCCGAATCCAAGAATATTAAATTTATTTTATTACCAGTATATTACAATCTTAATTATTAAATAAATTTTATTCATATGAACCGGCCACATAAATATTTTCCTTGTTAGTGAATATGTAGTTTGACTGTATTTATTGTCCATTTTCTTGTGAAGACGTACGTTATGGCCCAAATATGAATGCGGTCAAGAAGTTTTACACAAATTTATTAATCATAAAAAAAATTAGTTTCAAAATTACTCCTGAAAGATGTGAAAATAATAACATACAAAGACTACTTCTATTACTGGATCATTGTCCAGATTTACAACATCAACCCATTTACGTAGGTGCATCCCTTCCCTTTCCTTTCCTGTGCCATATACAGCCGAGTGCCTCACAATGCACACCTGCGTCAAGCTGAGCTCAATTTTTTTGCGTAAGTGCAATTGTCAAAGCCCACCATAGCTCAGCTTCTGCTAGATCGGAAGAAGTACTCAAATCCTTCTTGCTGAAGCCACCAACCGCATGATCACCAATCACTGGTGTGCGTTGTAGCAACTCCTCCCAACCCTGAAATTCACGTATTCTTATCTGAAGAACCATCGTGACTCGTCCTCTCTATGCCCGGAAGATGGTGGCAACACGAGCTTCTTCCTCCATGGTCAACCATTTTTAGCCAACTAGCTGTGCCAAGCATGAGTGTGTCTAGTTACTAATACTTTCTTATTAGATACAGTGTTAAAACTTATATAACATTTTAAAATAATTCTAATACTTTTTCTAGTTTGTTCTCTTATAGAGATTCATGTTGTGATCTCGAGTATGAATGCACTTAAAAGTTTTATACAAATAACTCAACTGAGAGTTGCGCGGTAAATTAGTTATGAAAAATAAAAATTAAATCGAAAATTACTCCTAAAGGATGCGAAAACAATGACCTAATAGAGGTCGAAGCCCTAGAGATTACCCAATGCTTATATTATGGAGTTTTGCATGAGAGATTGGGGATACATTGCACCTTATTATCATGTCAAAAGTTCCATGGTTCCTTCAAAAAAATGGGGGCGAAGTGTAGCATCCAACTAAAGTATGAGGGCTGAACTGTAATAAGCATAACTACGAGGATTAACTAATGTGAAGGCCAAAATTCAGGGACAAATTAGCATTTGGCTCCCAAGATAGCCGACGTGTTTCGGTCGTGCTCCCCACGTCGGCTCATGCATTCAACGCGTAAATTGTATCCTCTGGACTGGGTCATGGCCCGTCCCATCCTAAAGCGGGTCGGGGAAAATCCAGCGCACATAAGCTCGGGCCGGGCTTATATCGCCATTGCTAGAACTGAAGATCCGGCGGCCTTTCAAGCTTTCACCTCCACGGCACCCCAAAGAGAAGCAACAGTGTCCTCCACGCTATTCGCAGAACTCTGATCGACTGCTCGATTGAAATTGCCTCCTCGTCCACTAAGCAATCGGTCTTCAATGTCCGACCCGACATTTCATTGTCTCTAGAAGGTATCCAAATTCCTCTGGAATGCATTTAACTTGCAGCTCTTCGTGTATTAATCAAGCTAATTGCATGAAGTTGAACTTAAATCTGGAATCCAGCTTTCATAATTCTGTGTGTTTGGGGAAATTTTTAACCCTAGAAGCCAATTGGATCATGGCTGATGAAATTTATTGTCAGTTGTTGAAACGATGCAAAACCAATCATAAACTAAAGAATTGATTCGGAGACACAAGCCTTCAATGTGATGTGAAAAGACAATCTGCTTAGGGTGTTTTTTCGGTGATACTGTAGTGAAGGATTTCGTTGTAGTTTGATGAAAAATACTGAAGTTCATACTTTTAGTGGAAAAGAAGGTTCCTTTTTCGAACAAGTATTTTGAATTACGATTTGTTTTGGAGCTGTTATGTTTCCACTCACTGTAACATCATTGTTCTAAAGCTGATAGCTGGAAATGGATCAAAAAATAAAGAATTGATTTCTGGTTAGTTTTTCCTGTTGAAACAACCTGCGCTGGCTCATTCAAGTTAAATCTACAAGGCTAATCTCGGCAGAATAGCAGGTCTTCATATCCAAAGACCATGGTTATGGGACCCTGTGATCGGCTTCATCAGGCACTATGCGAGTGCCATCGGCGGATCCCAGCTGGCATAGATCGTGAGATTGCTTGTAGACGCCTGAACAGAGCTCTGGCCCAGTGCTTGGTTTCGGAAGCGTGCCCTGAGGAGACAGAGGCGGTACGGAGCTTATGTGCCAGTGGAGGGACTGCTCTCAAACGGTCACAGTGTCAGCAAGCTCAACTCGCTCTCTCCATTTGTATCTCTTCCCATCAGCAGTAATGCTCTTTGTGCTCCCATTTTTTATATTTTAAACCAAATTATTTCAACGATTTGAAAATTGAAAAACTTGACGTGCTGTTAAAGCTTTAGAAGTAGTTCTGTAGTATCTGAGGAAGACAAGAGACACCTTGAAGGGCTAGTGTAGTTTAAGAATCTGAAGCGTGATTGGAGTTTCTGTTTAAAGCGGTCTTTCATGTCATAATTGTGATGCTCGTCTAGCTTGCTGAAAGTCAATTAATGTTTCATGGGTCTGTTGTATTCTTATATTTCGGTCTGGAAAGGTTGATCAGCAGTGTACACCTTTGATAACCGCCGAAGGTGCTTGGATACCTGCTCTGCCTAACCTTTTTCCGCTTAGTCTTATTTGTGAATCTGGTTCATCACTTTCTCATTGCATCTTTTATCATTTCGCTGCTGATTCAGATAGGAGGTTGAACTGCTTTGTTAAATCCAGCTAGAATTGAGGATATAGACGGACCATTTCTTGGCCATAGTACATCTGTTGATAGTATTTAAGCGTCCAAGAAATAGGAGTATGAGATCTTACGGGCGTCTTCCCGACCATTTCAATCAATGTTATATCCGGTTGATTGCTGTTGAATCTCAACTTCAAACAAGCTGAGCTGCGTGGTTCATTGGAGCAGTGGAACCTAACCAACCACTGTGACCTTGGTATAAAGGAAACGTGCTGGTTCTCATGCAAATGCAGCAGTTGAAGTCCGCGAGCCTCCCCTTTGGTCACCTTAAACCGATGGAGAAAGCAAGTCAGATCAAGGCATTGTTATGCAATAACTGTGAGTTCGTGCTCTCTTAGATGTAAAACTCATGCCTGGAAGGCCAAGAGTGACTAATCCGTGTTAGAGTTGGATGAATAAATTAAGTCTCTTGAGGAATCTGCATAGATACGTCCCCGGTTTAGTTGGATGAGAATAATTTCATTCATATGCCGGAGGGTTGGAGTTCCATGTTCTGTTATTTTTCCTCAGATGGTGCAAAATTCTTTGTGGTTTCATTTTGTAAGCTCCAGTTATCATGTTTGAAATCAAACTTTTGATTATTCGTGGCGATCATTGAATTACTCTGGACACTTCTCATGAGGGTCACAGCTTGAAATTCCTGAATTCGCAAAGTTTCAAAACAGCCTCGTTGATTGAATACAGGCATCGGATATTGCTAACAGGTTGGTCACTACCAGTTTTTCATCTGCTATAGTAGTATCGACCAACCGATCATTGGCAATTTTCTTCATCCTAGAAATGTTCCTTTGTTTTTTTGGGGGTATGTCATCTGTCACTAAGTTCTAATTGGTTTTGACTAATTTTGGTTAAAGACTAATCAACCAACTGTTAGTTCTAACGGTAAATGTTAATTCATTCACAAATTTTGAAATTGAAATTTCTAAAAGCGAGATCTGCTGAATTTTAAGGTCGAGGAAGTGAACAGATTTTTTTCTCTCCCCGTTTACAAACCGAGTAGGATTTTACAGAGACGGACGATCCAATCAGCGGAGACCGGACGGTGACACCTCAATGGCTTCCCCTCCACAGACCCAAAAACATGAATCATCCAATCTCTTCCCTCTGCAACTCTTTTCTCTCTCTCCTTCGCCCGTCAGCTTCCTCTCTTAGTACCAAAAATATCAAGACGTCATGATTATAATTTCTCATCCCCACCTCACCTCACCTCCATCCTCTTCTTGTTCTCTCAGCAGACCAATCAACTCAAAGTCGTCCTTCTTCTCAGAATTCTCTCTAAAGCCCAGAACACACCTCTCAAAATCCATCCTTACGTCATATTCCTTTTCCTCTTCAAACTGCAGCCTCGATTCCAAGAGCCGGTTTTTATTCGGAAGCATCAAACGCCCAAATAGAATAAGTGTCGATTTCGGGTCGTGGTCTTTTCCTCGCCCCGGCTTCAGCAACTTCGAGTCGGGTCTCGAGGCAGCTAAAGTGGGTCTCCAATTTTGACTTTGGGGAGGTAATCAAGACAAAATCCCCGATAACGAGTGGAGAGAATCGGAATCAAAGTTTGCAAAACGCGACAAGCACAGCTCCCCTAATTGGCTTCTTAGTCAACTCAAGACACCTGAATCGATTCCGCGCCCTAGTGACGTACCCATGACGCCTCTCTGACCTCATCCCTGAGTTGTGAGTCATATGTGAATTCTCTCTGGCTAATATGCCGTGTCCACAGTTGGAACCCCACCAAGCATCCTCTATCGAACTCCATCTGTTATATTTACTGATACGCATGTCGTATAGTTAAAAACCGTATGCAATAGTCGTTACCTGTCGAAGTATCCTTCTTCAACTGTTTTGTTCTTGTGAATTGTTTTAATCATCGTTGAAAGATGCATGGAAGGAAGCCAGCTAGTGAGCCAAAGAGTGATAGAGATGGTGATGTTTTTATTCACACACCACATGATCAAGTTGTCATCATTGCTGTGGGAGACCTTTGTTGGTGAAACGCAAGGGATACCTTTGTGTGGGGGCTACAGATTGGAATCGAAATTAAATGCAACGCGTCGTACCTTGTCCCCACCTACTTACTTCAAAGTTGCGGTTCTGGATCCCCGCCAAGAAGTCGCCGATCAAAGAGAACGTAGCCTACATGTGGGATGGTGTCCTCATCCTGACGGTTTCTGTCCCCTTACCGTATGTACGCGCTTCCAGTTAATCATCCGTCGTATTCTTACCGTCCATTTTCATCCTCTCGATGCGTCTTTCTCACCTCGACGGAGGATTAACGGTGGTGGAGTGGAGTTGTTAAAGTGGCGCCAGTGTGAGCTCGACCCAGTAAAAGAGAGAAGAATGAAAGAGGACGGCGGAACCTTCATTGTCGCCTCAAGTAAGTGTAAAGGAGAAGTGCTGTGCTTGAAAGGCTCATTTTTTCCTCCCCCACCCTACCCGCGATACAATGTTATGAAAGTTTTACGATTTAGCAACCGAATCACTGAATATTACAATCAAAGGTATGATTGATAGTAAAAAAAAAAAAATGGTAGTTTAGCTAGAGAACGGACAACGAGTACGTCTTTTCATATGCCATTGTTAAGCTCGACACGCTTTTCATGTAGGAATGTGTCCTACACATATTCATGTGTTGTCACAAGTGACGCTTCGACGTATTCTAATGCAGTACTATAATATTATTGTCAGGGTCATGCATGGCAATCCCAATTAAATTATCTTGTTTTCAAATAGGGAAAGGAAGAAGAAGACAACCCAATAGACATACACACGCATCACATATATATATATATACACACACACGTATATATGTATATGTATTTTTGTAACTCAATGTTTATAGAACCAGAGAAGGGACAATAACATTTATCATAAGCAACGGTCGTTTTCTGTGGTACAGTGGGAAATGGATGACGATGATGAGAGTCTCTGGCCGACCCCAACACCGGTTCCTCACCTACTCCATCTTCTCTCTTTATTTCATCTTGATCTGACCCATCGCGATCCAATCTCTCGCTCCTTCTCTGCACAGACCGATCGAGAAGACTACTACGGACGGACTTTCTCGATTTCTCGTTCTTCAATCGCTTATGATTTGGTCGGTCTTTCAAGTGATACATGTAAATGCAATATCATACGAAGAATAACAAATTGCAGAATGCAAAAGGTATTTTCAGACTTACTGCAGCAAATTGATCGAATTTAACCACAAGAAGCACGGATTTCACGCCCTGAGTGTAAATGATGATCGTGATGTATTGTTTTTCCTATCCGATAGTGTTCATCGGTTATCGATCTCAGGATATCACTGGTGCGCATGTTCCTACTCTCTAATTCACACAAAACTGCTAATGCGCGCCTTCACATAACATTATCGACTATACTGGAACAGCTACATGTTGCCATAAGAAAGACTTCACACAATAATTGATCGGTATGAATTCGACGACGATGTCTGAGAAGAAAAGGGATCTGAACGTACCGGTAGCAAGGAATTGGGAGGTGAAGGTCGATCGGAGGTAGGTGGAAGAGAAGATGGGTGAGAGTTCGAAGATGGAGATATTGACGCGGCTCAATCGAATTACATGGCTCAAACTCTTCCATCTTCGCAGTCAACCACGTCCTTGAATTGAGACGCGCCAATACCTCTGTCATTAATCCAACTCTCTCCCCATATCTGCATAAATCCATCCATGCATCTTCTTCATCCTTGTTGTGACTCTGATCATGCTCTTCTTCTTCTGAAGAAGAAGAAGAAGAAGAAGAAGAAGGTCGCTGTGCAGAAAACGAACGAGAGAGAGAGAGAGAGAGAGAGAGAGAGATACCGGGAGGGTCCTTTACGGGGCGGAGTGGGAGCGCGGGCGGAGAGAGAGGGGGAGAGGCGCTGCGTGCTTAATATCGTACTGGCCCTTCATGATTGTGACCTTGGGAATCATCTCTTTAACTGCTGCTTTGTCATTGCTCATGCGCAATCAACAGTTCATATAAACTTTCAATACCTTTTAAGGCTTATAAAATGTATAATTAATTCATGATTCTCCGCCCATGACAAGGCGGCTGTGCTGATGCCCGCTCGCTGCCATGGTTCTGGTCGTAGCATCACGGCGAAGGACACAGCTCGCCGACAGCAAGTTGCCATTGCTGGAACGGCAACCGGCCGAACAGACCTAAACAGTACCTGCTCTAGCAAGGGACAGTGACTGCTGAAATCAAGTTGCAAAACACTTAGATTGGGAAGTAAGAGTATGACAAGCCACCGCTGGGTCCATTTCCAAGTACTTCGAAAAAGGTTTTGTTTTGTGCCATTATGTTATCCTCATTCCTTACCATTTGAAATCTACCCTTCTGAAAATTATATCATTATCATCATATCTAAATATCTAATACATTTTATTGAAAAAAAATAAAGAGATATAAAAAATTTTAAACTCATTAGAATCGAATTTAAAATCTTTTAATTACAAACCAGAACCAACTTCACTATAGCAAAACCATTTTCTCTAAAAAAACCTCAAATACTTCTTCCATCAACACTCCTACACCCATATACTATATATGTGTTGTATAATATATATATATATATACACACAAGGAAGAAGAGCTCATGTTTCTATCAACTAAAGAGATGTGAGTTACTAAGACAAATCGGTTGATATAATTTAATATTTTTTTCTTAAATAATGTTTGAGATTTGAATATTATAAATGAAAAAAAAATATTACTAGATTTTTACATCTTAATTTTATTTACATTTTCGGCCCAAATGCCACTAGGAAAGAGTTGGCGTGGCCCAAAGGATTAAAATTAACAGCCCACACACTTTGTTCTCGAAGGGCCCACAAAACATGTGCTCCAACCAATGCCACATTGACCATAAAAATAATGTGCCAACGGTGTCTCGTTCTCAGGCTCGACTGGAAACTTCTCGTCCGACTCTGTTATCCGTCAATGTTTGATGAGCATGGAATGGAACGAGCATTACATCCCTCATTTCATATAATCCGATGTGAGCAGCTCAATCTTCAAGGACCGAATATCTCGTATTGGGGTATATTCCTTGAACATCAATAAAAAAAAAAAGTCAGTAATATCTCGAATTTTAATAAAATAACTTTAAAAAATCATAGTTAAGAGATATTTACTATTGTTAAGCGTATCCTTGTCGACCGAGGACATCATGTTTTACCTTCCGGACAATTTCGCTGCGATTGCCAGGTAGAAAAACAGCAATCGCCCCGAGGTTTCAGAAGTTCACCATTCAATTGGATTGGATTGGATTGGATCGGCCGTTCAAGCGTGGATTCGACTGTTCAGCGACCAACCCTTTTTTGGAGAACTTTCCCCACCCCCACCCCCAATTAATAGAGTAGAGTAGACGCTTTACCCTTAAATGAGCAGTCCAACCGTTAAACTCAAACTCGTGAAAAGATTTCCGCCGTACGCGGAGTCCCATCTCACCATTAACCGTGAGCCGACCACAGTACGAAATACAGCTGACCCATCTCCACGGAAACCGGTTTCGAAAATTGATTGCATCGAGTAAATGAACACTGACGGAACTTGCACCGGTCTCACACGTACGAGCACGTGCCTGAATCGTAGTTCCGCCAGTTCGACAGACACTCACCCTGTCAACCTGATTCTCCTGCCTTGTTCGAGACGCAAGACCCGATGTTATCGGATGTCGCTAACCATTGGGCTTCATAGGTATCGCCGGTTTAAATGCCGGCCCCCCATTCCAATCCGGCAGACAATGTGATAGGCAGCAAGTCGCGGTAGCTAGTTAATGCCATCCTATTCCTACACCATCTGGATGACCCACACGTACTTCCTCACTCGAAAAAAGATTGTATTGGATTTGAAAACAGAGATGACTTAACACTCTGTCGATCACTCTTCCTGGCCCCCCTTTCCTCTGCTGGTTCTTGCATCTGGTTTGCTGGACTCCGACGCACACTGAGCATAACTTAATGCCTTCCCAATTAGATCTCAATCACTTCAGATATAGAGCCCCAGAGACACGCCAGAATCAAAATCAAAATGTGTGCGCTTGCACGCCATGGACAACTCCAGGCTACAATATATATATGCAGACCCGCACTTGGGAAGGAATGACAATATTAGAAATAAAATTGCACAGTAAGAAAAATATGAATCAGGATAATATCGTGGCATACAACAAACACAATAGAAGAAGGGTCAAGCGATCCGATGGTCACGGCAACGACAGTACCTAACCATATGCTTCTTCACATTTGGAATAAAACTATAGTAGTACCAATTTCCACCAAACCTGCCTAAAGATTTCTATGTATACATACATACCAAAGACGACATGCAGGCGTGTCTCTGTTTTCCCATGACAAGATCAAGAAAGACTAGAGATTAAAAAAAAAAAAGAGGCATACAAGAAATCTAAAACATTTAACAACGATCAAATTCGAGGACTTAGTTAATGGGGGCGCTACGTCGAACCGTGTCCACTTGCCCGATTCATAGGAGATTGGTTGTTTGTAGATCAAGCTTTAGTACTGCAATTGATCTTCTCTTACCATTATAATCGTGGAGTGAAATCATCTTCCCCGCCATTAATATTACGACATTAAAAAAAAAAAAATCCACCGTGAGTGAACCGGCAGGTCATCCGAACATAGAGAAGAGGGGGATTGGACATTACAGCGATGTTTGGCCAGAAAAAGGAAGGAAAAACAGATGGAAAACGTCAAATAATAATAATAATAATAAATTACTCTTAAAATATAACTATTACTCAAATTAATAACTAAAAAATTATAATTTTATTTTATTTTATAAATTTTTTTATATTTTTTATTTTTCACTTATGTATAATTTTTTAAGTGGGTAATTCGTATAATTCTCATATATATATATATATATATGTATATAATCGAATAAAAAAAATTAATGGCACGAACCAGCTAGTTGTCGCAAGCCACAGGAAAATTGCATGCAACTGCCCAGTTGACCTGTCCTTGTTAAATCAGCCCGTTAAATCCACCGGTATCTTAGGGAGTTCCTTCTTATATTTGATCAAATCACTCACATGATAAAATAGCTCATGACGTAATTAATAATAGAGAGCTCAGCTGTATAATTTCATAATAATAAAAAGGAGAAACTCAATCAAAACTAAATAAAATGTAAAGTCGTTTGAATTGATAAAAATTGATTAAATTTATGATGCTAAAATTAAGTGGAAGCTATGTGAAAAATAAAATTCAAGAGGGAAGGAGTAATTCAATAAAAATTAATTAAATTTATAATATTAAAATTAAAGAGAAACTACATGTACTTTGAATGGTAAGATAAGATAATTAAATGAAAATTGATAAAATTATTAAGTTTATAATGTTTTACCGATAATCCTATTAGATAATTAATTATAATAAATAATAAATCATATGATTATCTAATAATATTTTAAGATAACTTATTATGATAATTTTAAATTCTATTAAATTATTATAGCCATATTCAATTGACTAGTGAGAGTATTAGATAATAAAATT
>CXYZ01020443.1:1406826-1434986 GCA_900006705.1 Sonneratia caseolaris
CCACCCCACCACGCCCCCCCCCAAACCCAACCAGAGGACGGGGAATGGAGATGGAGCTCTCCAGCTGATCCATTTAATGGTTTGAGTGCTTGCCTCTGCCGCCCCCCCCATCTACTCCATTCACATATTCTGAACATTTCCCTCCATAGAAAACGTACTCAACTCAACAAATATCACACCCTTCCTCCCCGACTTCCATTGTTCCACCTACTACTTCTCGTCTTCTCCTTCTCCGCACGAGCAGTTCAGTGATACATACGCATCATTCCTGCATTCCTTCCTCTCGTTCTGTAACCCGAAAAAATATCTCCCATTTTAATAATTCGTCCTCTGTTCCTGAGCCTCCCCGATGGCCCTCAAGAGTCCCCCGTGGGGGAGCGCTGGCGCTGTTTCGCAATTGGGCCGGGGATACCCGGGGCATTCTCGTGTCGGGTTGGATCCAAGAAAGGTCGGGTTATCAGATGGAGGGCGGCCCGGCAGGCTTCCGTGTCTGTCTCCTCGCCGGACGATACGGTCAGTGCAGGGAGAGGGTTCGTCGAAATCCGCCACCGAGCTGCAGCCGACGGGTGATCAGACCGAGGAGATACATACCCGGAGACTACACAAGGATTTAAGCTCTTTTCCACGTGGGTTTGTTATTCTCTTCATAATAACATGAGATGATGTTTGCGTGTACTTGTCGTAGAAATATTTGATTTTGGGTGCATTACATGAATTTATCTCAATCATGATGGCATCATTATACACGAACTCCTTGTCGGTTAAGAGATAGCTCAAAGCAATTTGCAAGCTGAGCAAGTTTCAGTCTTGGACCATCTGCAGCTCCAGACATAGAACTTAATTTTAAAAAAAATTTCAGGACCATTATCTGTTTCTGATCTCTCCTCAGCTCCAGAAAACGGATCAAAGATCCGCGTATCATTCAAGGTACTGGCAGTATGCTGACTGTGTTGCTTCATATGCATTCAAGAAAGGGAAAATATGTAGAAACCAGCGGCTGCTAATTTGTGGAAATTGTTTTTTCCCATGATATCTTTTCTGTTACCCAGGGGATGTCGGCATCCTATAGTGAGGATGCGGCTCTCAAAGCCTACCCGAACTGTGAGACTGTCCCTTGCAATGAGTTCGAAGATGCCTTCAAGGTTATAAATTCTCTCCTCTGTTGCAATGTTAAGATATTGCAAACTGCATAAATCTCTTAGTGAATAGAAGGGCTTTTCCCTATCATCCTGTATAATCTGTGAATCCCATTTGAGATGGTGACCAGACTCCTCGGAAGTAGTGATAAATTCAACGAAGTTACCGTCTTTCCCCCCACTAAAAGTCTCTCCTTTTCATTTTTTGAAAAAAAAAATCATTTTTCACTCTGTAGGCTGTTGAACTATGGTTGACTGATAAAGCAGTTCTTCCAATCGAGAGCTCTTCTGGTGGAAGCATCCATCGGAACTATGATCTGCTCCTCCGCCATAGGCTCCACATAGTCGGTGAGATTCAGTTGCCAGTCAACTTTTGCCTGCTAGCTCTACCTGGTGTTAGAGTGGAGCAGCTAAGACGCGTTTTAAGTCATCCTCAGGTGATTCTCTGACTTTCTTGAAATATTCATGATTGACGTGTTCTTGTAAACCTGAGATTTTGCTGTATATTTTTGCAGGCACTTGCACTGAGTGATATTGTTCTGACTAAGTTGAATGTCACCAGAGAAAATGTTGATGATACAGCTGGTGCTGCTCAGGTGATTTAGATCTCCAGGACTTTACCCTTTTGGTTTTGTTTCAGAGACATTGCTTGATGTTTTGCATTGACTCTAAGGCTTTCTTCAGCTTGTAGCATCAAAAGAACTAAGGGATACTGGAGTTATTGCAAGTGCCCGAGCAGCTGAAATTTATGGGCTCACTATACTTGCAGAAAAAATTCAGGCAAACTCTCCTATCATCATTTTTCCTCCATCATTTGTTAAGACGTGCTCTTTTCTTCCCCCTTTGATGTTGATAGAGCTGCCACAACCTTTCTTGCCTTTACGTTGCCTAACTATTTTTAATGTAGAAATGTGCATTGATCTAATCTACATTGTGCTTTTGTACAGGATGACTTGGACAATATCACTCGTTTTCTTGTACTTGCAAGAGATCCCATCATACCAAGAACCGATAGACCATTTAAAGTGCATTCTCAGCCTTTCCTTGTCTTTAATGAGGTGGAATTTTATGATTTTACTTCTTATAGTTAAGGAAATATGTCTGTTCATTGCAGACGAGCATTGTGTTCACTCTTGATGAAGGTCCAGGGGTATTATTCAAAGCTTTGGCTGTGTTTGCCCTGAGGAACATAAACCTAACCAAGGTTATGTGTTTAAGACTCATTTGGCAGTCTATCGATTTGTTGTCATATGAGGAAGACTTCTTTTATTGATTTATCTGTTCTATATGCAATGTCAGATTGAGAGCAGGCCCCAGAGGAAGAGGCCATTGAGAGTTGTTGATGATTCCAACACTGGAAGTGCCAAGTAGTGCCATTACTTTCCACTAGAGTTTATTTCTATCCGTTAGTTTCTTTCTGAATATATAAGTTATAGGAACTAGCATCTTTCATTTCCAGAATGATATTTTTCAACTTCTGAAAATCTTGCTTCCAACCAACTTAAAACATGGAACAAGACAGTGATTTGATTCATATAGCCTTTTTTATATGCCAGGGGACGATTTTTGCTTGGACTTTAGGTTTAATATCATTTTTAATGGCTATAACAATAATTGCAGGTACTTTGACTACCTTTTCTTCATTGATTTTGAGGCTTCTATGGCAGAGGCACGTGCACAGAATGCTCTTGGCCATCTGCAGGTCCCTGCTCTATCCCTTAATAAATCTGTCACTGATTGATCCATTTTTGGCTTATTTCATTCAATTCAGCTGCAACATTTTCATTTTGTTGCATGACTATATGAGCATTATTTGAACTATAAGACTTGATAATGAGATAGCAGTCAATATGGGGGGCGGGGGGTGGAACAGCCAATCTCTGTGCGCAAGTGTGTTCCTTTTTATGCTTGATGGAAGAGTGTGCTTGATAAATTAAAATCTCAGCTTAGCAAGTTCATCAAATATGCGCAGGAATTTGCACCATTTCTCCGAGTTCTTGGCTGCTATCCCATGGATAAAATCATGTAACCAATCCAGACAGGGGTCATTCATGTTAATACTTGCTTGAAACTTTCTAGAGCTGAGATGCCCAAGAAATGCAACGCTCCAGGAGAATGTAAAGCACCAAATCTGAGAATAGCTACTCCATGACACAGAATGGGGGTGACCAGAATTTAGCTTGTGTCCTCTCTAGCAGGTAAATAATAGGGTCTTAAGCATCGAAGTATCAGCATGGCCATGGACAAAGTGGCTGAAATCAGTTTGGTTTTTATTGGCCTTTAGGCTTTCCAGGCATGTCAAAATTCTGTGTCTGATCAGATCGATCCAAGTTTTGTAGTTTGGGGGCCATCATTTCTCATTCACTCGATTACTGCAGGTTAATTTCTTTCTTTCCCAAAGTATAGCTGACGCTCTTAGTTTTCCATCTTTTAAGGTCATTGCAGTTTCCACAAACCTGTGATTTATACCACTTGTAAGATAATGATTATCTGCCACTTTTGTTTCATCGTTTTCTTTAGCCATTTCAAGGCTATGAAGGGCACTAATGCCCCTGTATCGAGCTAAACTTTGGAGTTAGAAGTTGGTGGATTTATTATATCATATACACATCTCATTTTATGGGATTTCCTCTCTTTTCATTCCGTGCAAATGCACGCGGGCATTTGAGAGCATTCTTGAGTACAACACGGTGCATAGTTTTGGAGCACCGTATGTGACTACTTACATTTCGTAATTGTCTAGGGGACGTTAGAATCTTACGTATCAATTGGCATACTTAGGGGATAGTTATTGGAGGGGTTGATTGCATAGCTTTTGGACTGAATCTCTCTTCTTGCTGATAAACTCATGGACCCACTCGCACTCTCTCTCGTTGCACCCACTGATGTTGGACAGCACTATTAGCCCATCGACCACCAAAAGAATTGAAAGACGAGCGGTTGTGTTTGAGCCAGATACTGGTGCTCGCAGTCCCTCGTTCTGCCCCGGCGGTGATAACCAAAAATTGAGAAGAGTAAAGTTTAGCAACTTGACTCAGGATCAAGTGGCATCTACTAGCGGATGTTTTGACTGACGGAATGAAGCAACAGTGACTGCAGCCACTTGTCGTGGCCGAAAAAGTAAGAGGAGACATCGAGCGTCTAGATATTGGAGGGCAAGTAAAAGGAACCATCAAGTGTGTCCTAATGTTCCTGACGCAGTTGGTGGTGATGATACATCCCGTGCTTCCACGTATCTTCTTTTTTTCTCCTCTCGTTTTCCTCTCCTGGCTTTGCGTCTTCCCTGACACATTTCTATGATTACACCTGCAGCTTAAATTCGGAATCCTTCTATTCAAGGATATGCTGGGGTTCTTATGCTGCCATTGTAATTTTTTTTTTTCTGTAATCTCTGAACTTTGATCCCATCTCTTAAGAGGGGAGAAAAACTAGGGAAGTATATCATGTTTGGAATCATCATCCTTTTGGGCAACGCCACGATCTGACCAGGTTCAATGAATCTTCCCGGGCTTCTGCCTTCCTATTTCACTCTCCCTTTGTTTATGCTCTCTTCTTTCAGCTATAAAACAGCAGGACTCCCTCCTCTAGCCTCCCAAGTCCAAATAATTATTCCCCAGCAATCCACAGACCAACCATATGAGGGGTTTCTTGAATGACATGAAAAGGTTGCTTTCTTTCATTTTCCAAGCGATCTCCTGTCAGCAGATGATCTGCTAATGTGAAGTCATTTCTTGCAAGTCTCAGTTTGGCCCGAGATTCTGCGAGATGTAAAACGTGCATCGTTTTGTTGCATCCTTTTGACTTTTTCTTAATTTCGTTTGGTTTCCGCAGAGGTATGAGGAAGCTGAGTCAGATGAAGCCATAGAGCAATTATTTGTGACTTGTGGCTCAGAAGGGTCGGCAGAAAAGGATTTGTTTTTCCTCCACAAACTACGGGCGGGGCTCCCTGGGGAAGATCAACTCCCTCGTTGCTTACACAACGTACGATCAATTTGTCCAAAAGTTATCGCAAATGATCCAACATGATGGTAAGAGTTATACCTTATCATGATACCGGGCTTGTCCTGATAAATGGATTAGATTCAAGGTTATATTCTATTTCTGATAGAACTCAGAGTCTGAGTCCAAATTATTTGACAGGTCTAATTTCATTAAGATTAAAAGGAAAGGGGTAAAGCGGGGTAGGGCATAAAAGGCCAAAAACTGAAGTATAGGGCCAGTCATGGACGCTTATTTCATTTCCCAAAGGAATAAAGAACCGACAACGACTGATTAGGAGAAAGAAGAATCACAATCATCTACTTGTATATGATTCATTGTCCGCTTAAACCTCCTGCTGTCGCAATATTAATGCGTTCCAGCCATTCGAATCTGTGGCTGATCAGATGTGCTAGTTATATGCGATTCATCATCCGCTTAACCTCTTGCTGGTGTAACATTATTGTGTTCCGACGATTGAATCTGTGGGGACTCGATGACCGTTTCTAGTTTTACTTGCGAACAGCTTCTGTCATGTCTGTCCTACTGAATAATATCTGAATTAGGAAAACTGTAACTTTCTCGAATTAAAACAGAGAAGGTTTGCCTTCACAGAACGTGGATCAACTGTTTCACCACTTCCACTTCTGTTATGAACATGTTTTCCATGGTGCAGACATCAGCTACGAAGAGGAGTAAGTGGAGCTGTTTTTCGAAGAGGGGCCTTTGGAAGTACGTAAATAGAGTCTAGGATCTCGTTGTCCAGTTGAAACATTGTCAGTCTCGAGCAGCAATGTGGGCAGTCTGGTTTCCCAAGGAGCTCCTCCACCGTATGAACATTGGCTTGCACTCCCATGAAGGCATTATTGCCTCAGGAGCCTGAGGACACTGAGCACAGCATGATTGAATGCAGGCTTTTCGAGGCAATGTCATCCGTCCATGAAAAGCTGAACCCAGCGAGAATGGTAGTGGCAGAGACGAAGCTCCTTTTCCCTGTCAGTCTCCGGAGACTGACTTGTCTCGGAAGAGCTGAAATGGAGAGCGTAGTTTCTGCAGAGTCTTCTCGAGCAAACTTCTGCTGTCCAGAGGACAAGCCATGCTGATCATGTCGCAGCTGAAACACTCCATGGTCTTGAAGAAAACTTGTGATCTGGTGAAGTTATGGTATCAATGTTGCTTTCCTGTGGCTGATCCTCTGTAGTGTCTCTCTAGCCCTCTAGGTCATATCATTGCTCCAGAGAGTTCCCCCATCAGAACTTCAATTTTCCTCTAGTCACCAGCAAAGATACTGGTTGGAAGCTGTCAAGCATCCCATATCGTCTCTTCCAAAGTTGTCTTATCATCATGATCTCGATTCAGTTGAACCTGAGCACGGATCATTATAGCTAGAACTTAGATAAATGACCGAACAATCTTTCACTGTGGTTCAAATTACCTGAAGGCATGTGGAACTGCGGAAGACATGTCAATGTTACAGGGCTTGATGATTCTTGAACTGTAATCAGTTCACTGTAACAGTCAATTCTGATGATAAAATCAGACTCTCCTCTATCCTCTATTAATTGGGAAAAAAAAAGTTTTGTATTCATGTGCAGAATTCAAATTGTTATTGTTGCTCTGTGATGGTGATTCTGTACCCCGCATAGTCTTATCTTGGTGTGCCTAATTTTGCACCGTTACCATTATCTGCGTCGACGGTACAGACTTGATCTTGCATAAGACTCGGCATCTCATATGACTGAATATAGCCTCTGCTCAAGCTACACACTTGGGTTTCGCAGGCTTAGTCGTGAAGGATTCCTAGTGTAACGCTCATGATCCATCTTGAAGGAATCCAGCTGAATCGTGTACTTAACAAGTCTAACAAAATTGAATGTCACATTATGTTTGATGGTCCTAACTTGATTAGAACAGTGAGACATTGGCGAATTACGTAGCTGGAAAATGGAGAACAGGGGAACGGACAGAAAAGGATTCGGCTTTTAGGATGTAGCCAACACAAGAAGAGGCCCAGATACGGCATGGGTCAAAACTAGTGATGTTAAATAGGTGATATGGGCCCGATTTAAAATGATCATAAAACTATTTGCTCTAATTATAGTTCAACTCATTAAGTATAACATGGTAGTTTAATTATGAGATACTGTTCAGGAAATCTTGAATCTACTTGGAACCGGCATAAGCAGGCCTTTTCACGGGCCGAAGTACTTTCAGAAGTACGGATTTTCCTCCGGTCCCCTTGAGCAGACCTTGAGGGGTAACAATGTAAATATTTATTTATATTAAACGGAAGGGCATCAATCGGAAGTTTTGGGAATAGAAATGAAAGATGCCAAACCTTGAGGAGTAAATCTTTATTTTCAAAGACTTGAAGAGTCATACTTTATTTTTGGATAAGTTCGGGGACTAGAGGGTAGGGGCGGGCGCAGAGAAACAGCTTGGAGCTAGACGGTGGAAAAAGCTGGGTTTTCCTTTATTCCTGCTTTATTCAAGTAATCTTGGTGGCTCCATGGACCCGAGTGGCCTGTGGAAGAAGATTTCCTGATTCCTCATAATGGTTCCCCACCCATCGGATAGAAGGTGGAGACTCCGCCCTCTATCTTCGGCCCTTGGAGCAAAGCTCGGATCTTACGGCACACATACCTACTGCCCTGTATTGGATCACAAGACCCCATCCTGGTTACAATCTCTCACCACTTTATCTTCCACTGTTAAAGCCCGCCTTCATTTTTCTTCAATATCAGAAATTTTGTCTTTTCCTCATCAAGCCCTAGAAATCTTAGATGACATGTGATGGGCCTTACTCAGGCTTGGCGATAGGTATTAGCAGATGATGGAGGCAATATTAATTAGCAGTTTCTAGTGATGATGACGATGATGATGATGACAACTGCGGAACTAAAGATGCTGTTTAAAGACCAAAACAGGAGCAGGCCATGAACAGCATGAAAGTAGTCTTTCGAGATGGTGACAGGAAGGCAAATCTGTCAAAGCCCTCTAAGACTGCCTTCCCAGAAGAAGATTCGAGGAAGCTCAGTCTGCAACGCAGATTAAGAAACATATACTGTGTTCGTACGGAGTTGCATGCCTTCTGCTTTGACATTTCAATGCAAAGGAGTCGTTTTTTGAACTTTGAACAAAGAATGAGCGATTAGGTGTAGTTAACATGAGCAAGTAAAACCCGGACTCATTTTCTCATTGTCCACCGCCACGGGGCAAGCTGCTCCTAGGACTTCTTGCAGGGTACTCTTGCCTTCCCTCTAACACGTGTTGTTGCCGTGAAATGTCTCCGTAGAGTTTGGCAATGATAAGGAAATTTCCGTCTCTCACTGCATGATTGTGACCTCCGCTCGTGACCATTTGGCTCAAAAGTCAGGTATCAAAACGTGTCCATTTTACTCAGAGAAGTATATCCATTAAAAGTTCGAAATTGCCACTGCTTCTCCATCGAAATCACGGCAGGGCAACTTTATTAGACTAACACGACCATGGAAGCTGCAAAAGTCCTCTCTAGGGTTGATTTCATAGTCTGTTTGTTGGTCTAAATGTTCACATTTGTCTTGGTGCATGAATTTGGCCACTGTTTCTCCTGCAATTACAGGTCTTAGGATTAGAAAAAGAAACAGCAGGTTGACATTATAGTTGCAAAATGAACTGTGTCCACCTGTGTTGTTGGGGAATATTATTCTCAGCAGGAATGAGGTCGCCGCCCCACTCCCGGCGCGGTCTCCGAGAAATGCAACCAATTATGACCAATTTTCTTCTTAGTTGAATTAACCAGGTTTGATTTCCAATTTTAATTGTGGGGAATTAATTACCTTAGTTATTATTATCATATATTAGAATTTTTCCTGTTCTTAAATAAAGCTTGCCACGGCATCACATTCCTATAACATTTCAATAACACACTTCTTGACTCGAGATAGAGCGGTCTTATATAGATTCGACCGCATCTTTCAATCTTGAAGAACTACAGCAACCCGAGCCAAGGATGAACCCATTTTTTGCTCGCAATTTCCCCTGAGGCTATGGAGTAAGAGATGAACGAATTCGAATATCTCACATTTTTATGATATGTGTATCACCTAGCTTATATAGGACTCATTCTAATATTTTATTTGAATCCTATCATATTGAATATGGGAATAATTCAAAACCTTTATTAGATCACATGTGACAAGGTGCTCCATTCGAACATGTTTTATTACCTTTTCCTTCATCATATAAATAGGCATTTTCATAATGCGATTGCTACTGAATGGTTATATATATGTATGCACGGTTACTATTATCGAATGAAAGTTGATCGAGATAGAAATCAAATGGTATAAAAGGTAAAAGTTGATCAGTTGAATTTGAATGAATAAGTCATAAACAAATGAGTTACATTAATTGAATAAGTAAGTCTTCTTCATATCCGATCATGAGCGTCCTATATGGTTAACAAGTTTTTATAAGGTCCGAAAATCTTAATTTATACCAACCCTATTCGAATTACATCAAAATCTATCCAAAATCTATCTGCCTTTTTTTAATTTACTCGAGATGTGTGTGTGTGTGCTCACACATTTAAGAAAAAAAAAACTGACACATTACAGATCATTTAATTAGAGGGATATATAAAAAGTGTAGTTGTGGTGTTGCTCTGGGAGGCCCACTAATTGGAATTTGAGTGATGCTGACATTAGGGTTTGGGTTCATGAACCTCTTTGCTTGCGATTCTCACTTTATTCAATGCGTCTCCTATCAATGATTCACCAACCGAAAATATTATATGTTGATTCCACCCAGTTTCTTTAACACGTTCTTGATTTATGGCCATCGCTTTCAACACTTGTTTTTATTTGATCCAGAGCACATGATCTCTCGATGACTTTATCCGGTCCGATGGATATGTGTCTGATTGGTCCGTTGATAAGAAATACTTTTTCAAACAAGAAATTCTCCCTATTTATATGAATCGAATTCGAAATCTTAATTGAGGGCAAACAAGTACATAAACACACGAACAAACTCACTTTAGTGATTTCATTATCACTTTAGTCTATTACAAATTAAGGGTTTTTGCATGTTTCACGTAAAATTAAAGAATTATAAGATACTTTACCTGATCTTTAAGCAAAACTAGAAAAAGGAAAACAAAACTAATAGGCAACTAAACATGGAGCAAAACAATAATGCAACGAGCAAGAAATTCTACACTTGGACTCCATGATTGTATGGTCGAAATATTATTTTAACTTTTGGAATGGAATAATATACAAAATTATGGAAAAATAGATTAAAAAAACTTATTGACAAATTGACATACATACATACATACGTACGTACATGCATAAAGAAGCCACTCTAAGCACCCTAGAAAAAAAAAAGGGAAAAAAAAAGATGCAAACCCATGATCGAAATGGAGGATTTACTTTAACTTGCTCCTTCGAATTAGAATGGAATTTCAGAGGATCGAGGAGACAAGTTATTCGATAATCTTACGTGGCTGCATTATTATATGAGGCAAAACTTACAAAATTATGCGCAAATTGGTGGATGGGGGGACTACGGTCGTGCGTGTATCTGCAGAATAAAATAAGTGTGTACAGTGAAGAGAGTCCCGACTGTGTTCACTGCGGTCCCTCTGAGGCTCTGAGCCCACCGTCGGCTGCTGTTCCGTCGGGTCAAACTTAGGAAGACGTGGATCATTTTTTTTTATTGTAGTTATTATTATTATTAGACAGTAAAATTCAACACGTCTCCTTTCATAAAGGGCGAAATAATGAAATCCTCTCATCAAATCCATAGAAATCGACTTTCTTTAGTGTAATGATTTCACGGACATCTTGCTCCACAAGATTCAAGTAGCTTTTTGTTAGTGAAATGTGTAAAATGCCCGATAATCAAGATGCTAAATTTTCTCCCGAACTTTTAAGTATTTACTGAAGATAAACTAATATATAATCAAAATTTAAGTCAATAATTTGCATATTTTCATATAAATTGTGATAAGTGATACCCAACAGCAATAACTACGAATGTTTAATGATATCATCTTGTAGTGGACTAATTCACTAACAATGTATATTAGATCAGATCAAGATCTGAAAACTCTCCATATATGATAATTAATAATAAATTTTATATGATATAATAATTTATTTGATAAATTAATACATAATAAACCATTATATAAAAACAGTTTTTTTTCCCTTCCCTCGAAGAGGATTAGGTTTCTGATTGGCCTGAGGGCCTGCGGCAGTTGGGGGTACCTAAAGTTCGTTCCATCTTCATTGATTGTAGTCAAATAGGACATCATCTAATTATTTTGACCGAATTGGTCGGTTTTGTATGGAAGCAAACTAGATTTTCATTTTTTTTTCTTCTTGGAAAATGAATTTGGTTCACGGGGTGCATATTCTCTTGAAGCAAATCTATGATATATATATTATTATTAGTCTTTGAAGATGACCCGAAATCTCGATAAGGGGGCACCCAAATTTGTTACTAATTTTTATTAGCAACCAATCTTTCTAAGGTACTTTGCCTTTGGCAATTTCTAGATGTCCCCGTCAGAGCGTGGTCCACCCCAGCTGGGTCCTGATGACGTCACTGCGTCCATAATTTGTCCTGTTCATTTGAAAATTAGCTAGCAACTCTGTGATTTTGTAGGAGGACCGACGACCCAAGAAGCAACCTTGAATAGCGGGTAACATATTCAATAATACTTATTTTGTGGGGGTGGGGGCGGTGATAATAATAGGTCGGATTTTGTCAACTTTGATTAATCTATCTCATTTCATGTGATTTAAAAAAAAAAGAAAATTTCAATGACCTTCAATTCTTTAAAACAAATCTCAAGATCGGTTTCATGACACTAATCTTTTTGCAGGTTTAGGCAGACACGTAACGTATCACACCGAAATAATTTAATTAGATAGCGATTGTTTCTTGAATTTATACAATTTTTTTCGATTACATAAGATAATTACGAGTATATAAATGGATAAATAAAGGCATATGAAAGATTTAATGATTAAAATCAAATCTATAATTTTTTTTATGTATTGGATGCAAACTTAAGTTGTGACCACCGCCTCTTACAAAAGAATATGCGTAAAATACGGGTTTTTTTTTGTTCACGTTGTACAAATACTCATCATGTTCCACTCGTACGCAAAGTTGATATATATATATATTTACCTATGCACGTATTATTATGCATGTATATAATTGAAGGGCCACAGGTTCGTCTTTAATTTGTTTATTTTTGTCCGTGAATGGCCCAAGATGAAATGAATATATCGTCACCAAAGTAGGCGCCCTTGTGATTATGATTGCCGTTCGTTTGCTGCCATGATGATATCATATTAGTATTAATTGAATAAATGTCAACAGGGACATAAAATAATGGACACACTTACAGCTATGGTGCATGCACCAATCCCCAAGAAGAAAAAGCTCGACACAGTGTGTCTGTCTGTGAGAGAGAAACAAAACCCTAGACGACACTATCACGAGAGGAACCCAATGACTATGCATGCAAACCAATGACATCACCAAGAGAAAAATAAACAGAGACGAATGTGAGTTGATTCATGTCACTGAATATCTAAGCCACGTTATCTAAAATGATTTAGTATAATTTTATAAATATAAAAAATTTATGGTTAATTTTTTGTTTTGAAAATAAAATTTAACCAAATTTCCTTTAATACCGAGTAATATCTTCTATTAAAATCACTCCTTTGGTTCTATTCCATTTCTTACGCTTTTGTACACCTGAAAGGCTTGATGTGTAGATATCCAAGCATGCCATGAGTGGATTCGTTTAGCTGAGATTCGGACCAATGAGGATTGCTATAAGCTCCATATATAGCATGGTATGTGTACTGCCACGCACACAACTAAGCAAGAAATAGTGTTTATCTGCCCTGAAGGATTCAAAATGCACAAAAATCGTATCGTAATCGGAACATAATGATGTTCCAATCAAAATTAACGTTTGTTAATAAAGTGGGTAAATGCAATATTATCAAGAAAAGAGAAAAAAAATAAGGAAGAAGAAGAAGAAGATTTCTTTTTTCAATGGAGATGGAGATTATTCATCACACGATAGTAGGAGACGATATTAATTAATAGACGGTCTACATAACATAGATAAGGATTTTTGGTGAAACCTTAGCATGCATTAACCCTGGCTGTCAAAGGACAAACCCTAATTGATCAAACCCCAACTCCCCTCGCGCCAAATGTCATGTCTATGAAGCTAGTTAAGCAAACCATACACTTAAAAATACATATGTATCAGGCTATTCTTTCATGTCCCTTCACAGCTCCACAGTCGGTCCTCTAATAATTCCTTGTACATAATATGATCCAACGTGCATAGGCCCGAATTTAAAGCAATTCATGTGCGAGGGATCGGACACACAATTTTAGGGCACGCACAAGCTTTTTTCCTAGTACACGACCTGGCCACTGTACTGGTTGTGGATCTGATGAGTGACCAAGTCTTCAAGCATCCACAGGTCAGTCGACTCGGGTTCAACGGCCCCGCCACCTAGCCGAGATGATTCTGGTTCTTCTGGCTCCAGGCCCAGGAACGACTCGAGGCTCAATATCTGCTCTTTCAACTCGGAATCAGTCGAAGAAGTCACTGGTGATGAGTCGTTCTTGCGTAGAATTTCTTCAGGGCATACATCGGGCTGGTAGTAACCTGCGGCGACAAGAGATTAGTACAATGCATGGCAACCATCAGTTGGGAGGAAAACCCCCAACACTTGCGATCAACACCTGGCGATTATGAATGAATAAAACGCGGTCACACAAATCTTTCGGCATATCGAACAAATAAACAGCTGCACCTTCTCCATGCAGACGGTACAATATCTTCAAGAATTTACATGAAGATGGAGTGTTTGTTCAGTATCTATCCGAAAGCTTGGAGGTACTACTGGTGTCCATAGACAGGGTAGATCATCATATGCCACTGTTCTTCACTGAAAATGCACGACTACGGCTATGATTGTAATTTAAGCCTTCAAACAATTGTTGTGCACGCAACAATAACTAGCTAGCTAAGAACATACGGAGGTACCTGGTGCATGCCCCGTATGGCTCCCCTCTGAGCCCTGCTCGGCCGACATCCGGGGCGGTGGAGCCACCGCAGGCTGGTGGTGGGTACAGGATGAGAAGTTGAGCTTGGCCTTGTCGCCGCGGATACGCCTCGCGGCCTCATCGTAGGCACGGGCAGCCTCCTCCGCGGTGGCGTAGGTGCCGAGCCACACCCTGACACCCTGATGGGGGTCTCTGATCTCGGCCGCCCACTTGCCCCACGGCCGGTGGCGGATCCCTCGGTACACGTTCTTCCGGGCTTTCTCCTTGCCGTTATTCTTATCCGCCTCCGCCTCTGATGGTGATGATGATTTGTCTCCCACGCGCTTCATCTTGCGCGTGGCCTTCTTACCAATCCCTTCTTAAAATTACCCAAAAAAAAAGCAAATAAAATTATAATAAACCGAGTAGAAGAGAATTTTCATATTTCTATTATTTCCTATTTTTAATATGAGTCTCCGATATGTAATAAAAACTACGCTATTACGAATTTTCTCTAATCAACAATGAAAACGAAATGACCCGGTTGTTTTTTTTTTTTTCAAATTTCGGTTGGTTGTATAAATGTATTTTCGTGAAATAAAAAATAAAAATAAGAGTAAGAGTGATTTTTCTGGGATTGTATAATTTATTTTTAGAAAGAGGAAAAAATTGAAAATGAACAGAAAAAACTGGTGCATTGATTTGCTGAAGATGGTGTATGTTATCGTATCAGAAAAGCCAGGGCCAGACGAGCCCATGCCGACAAGGAAAATTTAATGCCAAAAATGCAAAATCAAAGGTATGGAAAAGGGAAAAAAAATTAATTCCACCAAAAAGCTTCTGATGATTGATCTTCCCATTTCCTTGTGTCACTTGAACAGACAAACACAGATGATGGAGATTTTTCTCCCCAAGAAAAAGCAAATACATATATATATATATATATGTATGTGTATTTCACCTGTTATCATTCCCAACTATAGAAGTCATGAATTTTATAAGGAACATTCCTACTTCAGTCGTGAACAAACTCAATCCGCTGAACATTCCACGTACACGCATGTGGGTAAGAAAATGGCAAAATCTCCTAAGTCATGCTCATACCATCCTTGCTGAGTTGCTTCTTTGGCTTCTGAGGGATCCTTCCTGGGAAGCGACTGGCGGTGCCGCTGGGCATGCCGAGGAGGACAGCGAAGGATGGATCTAGCTCCGACCAGAGCTCCTCGCCCGTCTGCTGGCGGCCGCGCTTGGCCTCGATGAAGTCGGAAATTATCGCCCCGCCGCACATCCTCTGGTAAATTACGATTCCTCTCTCGCTGGCTTGTGTGAGCAGCGTCTGGATTCGTAGGCCCAATCTGATGGGGGAAAGAGAGTGGGCAGCAGAGATGGGGGTGGGGATTTATAAAAGCACACGGTCACACCAAATGCTGCACTATCGGACAAACGAGCCATAACTTTCTCCCCAACTTGCTCGTTCATCGCGCCCACCCTTTTTTCGTCAATTTAATAATTATTCTTTAAACTACCGAATAAATTCAAGGTATACTGGGTATAGGAGTAGAGATATTCATGGCTCGGCCGGTTCGGCCGACCTAAATACTCAGTTTTATTCCAATTTGGGATACCGAGTTCAGATTAATATTCATTTTATCTAAAAATATGTCAATCAAATCAGACTAATTTCTATGATTTGGCTCATGAAATTTTATGGTCAGACACATAATTTAATAAATTAAAGTATTCCGGTTATGTTTGAAATCAATGAAATCATACCATTAAAACATTGAGTCGTGAGCTTTACTTTAAGAATTTATATTTTATACATTATATTATATTTTATGATCTCCTAGTAAAACCCCGCTTAATTACGGTTCTTTATGATTGATCGGACCAATAATGTCCAGTAATCAACCGAACTCCTTTTTTTTTTTTCAAAAACAGTATCACTAGAAAAGAGCAATTTGCTTTTTCTTTTTTACTCGGTCCAATTTGGTTCAATGATATAATATTTTTTGGTATTTCAAATACGGTTAATTAGAAGTTCTATTAATAAGAATAAATATATAAATCGAAAACGATATAACGCTAATCAATTCCACTCTAGCCTCCTTTTTTTCAATGTGTTAGAGAGGAAAATTGAGACATGTTAGTGAGACAGGAGGAAAAGAAATGAAAATGCCCAGGGACAGGTCATTTTAGTCACCGAAGTTTGGTTCTTCCAAAGCTCGCCCCCAAACTTTCAAAACAGTTCAATCTCGTCCTGCGATTTGTCTGCCTCGTCGAGTGATGGAGGTGTTGATGTAAACAATTTGTCTCATCTACGGGGCACCTCCTCACCGTCAATGAGAGCTAACACGAGTGGGGTCGCTCCCGACAACCACATGACAGCAAATTTCTATCATGTTTTTGAAGATAATTCTAAATTATCTTTATCTGTTGATAAAATTCAACAGGAACTGTATTGTCATGAACAGATAACAATGGTCCATCTCTCATCATAAAACGCAACTTTTGAAGTTCTCCCAGAAGAAGAGAACGATATCCGTCGGTGCCGGTGTCTGTGGCGGAGGCGGGAGGGGTCCACCAGGGAAGCCAACGGCGGAGAGTCCAACGGATGAGGGCTTCTCTGCGTCTGCGTCTGCGTCTGCGTGGCGGCGCATGGTTGGGCTCTGTTGACGGTCACCGTCACACTTCGGCGAGCGTGCCTCCTATTCCTCGACGTGCCTTCTCCCTCAACGTAACGCCCCGTCAATTAACTCCGGTCAAAAAAATCTTTAAAAAAGAAGAAGATAAAGCAGTGCCAGAAATTATGATAAAATGGCTGAAAAAGAGGACCGGAATTGGGGGCGGTGGGTGGGTTGGCGGGGCGGAGTGTGGGAACATCATGCATTATCGGAGCAGCGCCTGATTGTAATTTGACCTTGAAGGTTGCGAGATATTACAATTTGTGCCATGACCCTTCGTGACCAGTGACCACCTCATTTCCTTCCCCTTTTCCAGCCTCTTTCTCGACTTGTTTTTCTGTCAATTTCGACACAAAATCAAGATGTTCAACTTCTTGCACCTATACAGAACGACAGAGTATACAAGCACGTGACCCTCTCCGCACCTAGAATTCACATGGAGAGTCTGAATTGTAATTTTGCTTGGCAATAGTGATCTGAGCTCGCATAGTTTCATCTTGGTGCCCAGTTGCACTGTCGCATTATCTGCCTCAACAGTATACCGACTCGGTCTTGAATGACTCGGCATCTCATACTACTGAGTAGAGCGCCTGTGCTGCATGGATTAAAGATATAAACGCTCTATTCCAACCTGAGACTGAGAGACCTAAGCACACTTGCATTCTTGGGGACTGAGCCATGGGGGATTCCTAACCATACATTCATGATCTATCTTCACGGATTCCAGCTGTATCACGTACTTGATTAGTATGACGAGATCAAAAGTCATCTACACGTGATGTTTGATGTCCCAAAATTGATTAGAGAAGAGAGAGGACATTGGAGGATTATATATAGCTGGAAAATGGAAAACGGGGGAACGGACAGAAATGGATTCGGCTTTCAGGATGAAGCAAATATGAGAGGACCCTGACAAGTGACATGGGTTGGGCCAGACGCGTCTTTTTCCAGGAGAGAAAACGGTTTCCATGTGTTTCGCTTTTTTTCTCATTTTTTTCCTGTATCCTTCTAATCAGTTCGTATTCGTTCACAAGTACGGCTTTTCTTCGGGTGTTTCCCCAGAAGCGGACGAAGAGCCTCTGATATCATCTCCGGTGGGCTCTCTTTCTGTGCTCTGGCCGAGGTTAGAAAACTCTATACGGCTAATAGAAAACAGGATTCTATCCTCATCGATTGGTTCTGAGATAACTTTCGATCTGATCATGATAAGACCCGAAAGCCGAGGGACAACTTTTCTTTGAGGATAAAATAAAAAAGGGGATGGTAATTTCTCAAACCATGTTATATTAATCGGACATGTCGGGTCTAGGAGACTAGGGCTGTGGTTTGCACGGCAACCGAGCTTCCCCAACGTCGATTTCACATTGCATTCGGTTTAGTGCTGCCCCACATTAGCCAAATCAAAGAGAAAACAAACGTTTATATCACATGATAGAGTTTAATCTCCAATGAGAACAGATAAAATTCTGGGGCCTGAGCTTGCCTTGGAGTGGGGGAATCATAGCCCTTAAAACGTTTTCCGTCCCGCGTCCGTTTTGGAAAGAAAAAAAGGTATTTCCACCCACAGGAAGAAGAAAATGCGGGGAGAAATGGGAAATGAACAAGTTGGGACAAGAGAGCATATCATTGGGTCTGCCCATACCTTGATAGGACGAGTTTTAGTTCGCACCATGTTTCAGTTATGTCGAGATGCTAGATGCAAGTAACTCCCCTTCCTTGCCCAGATGAGCCGGACATGGTGCCGGAGGTTGAACAGAGACTAACAAACTGAACAAAATGGAAGGTGTTGCAAAACAATACGAAAAAACCCAAATGAGAGGTGGTAATCTGACTGTTTGAGCTATCGTTCATTTTTCCTTCATTGCTTTTCCAGTAGTAACTTCATCCAACCTGAAGCCCCCCAGCAAGCTACACGGAAGAGGTATTTTCTGTGGCTCAAAATAGGGGGGGTGGAAATGTTACATGATACAAGAAGTAAGATTTCTGTAGGTGAGGTGAGAAGCAAATAATTGATCCGAAAGAACGGATAAATTTTCACAAATTCCATCCGATAATGGGACATAGACTGAAAGATTGGATGAATTGAATGAGCTGAGAAGGTGCTCTTTTAGACAATGACAGAGTCCTCAAACCTCAGCGCCAAGCCTCTACGTCTCCGTGCTCTCATACAGGAGAGCTCGCTGTAAAAGGACAGATACATTTGACCTGTCGCATTCAAGCATCTGTACACCATAACGAAGATCTCAAAATACTTGATTCGCTCTTCAGTAGAATTGAGAAAGCGCCATGGTACTCGTGAATAATATAAGACAACTTGCATTGTAGTTGGCAAGAGACATCATGCTGCAAGTCAAAATTCATATGCTTAAACACAGAGAAACCAAACAGACCATAACTTGTCTGCAGCTTTAATTTACTTGAGAACCCACAATTGATCCAATAGCAATATCAGCAGAATCCTCCTTTTATAGGTATACATCACACAAGCCCGAATGAATGCCTCTCAGAAAACAAATTGCAAGATGAATACATTTCAACCAATCTGGCATTAATTGAACTTCATCAAATCCACGTCTAAGAGTTCAACTGGTGTGAACATAATCCATTTATCTTCATCAATATGCACGTTCCCGGTGGAATAAATTACATAGAACAAACAGTGAAATATAATATATACATTTGCCGAGTCTGCCATAGCCTTCCTTATATTCCCCAACTTCTTTGTAACATGAAGCTCGACAAGTCAGGATTTCAGTGGCACCATCTCCAGCTTTTGCAAGATCTTCCATAGAGAAAGGGAAGGGAGGGTGGCGGAGATGCAGAGCAGAGGACAGCTATTTAGATGGTATAGACTCGGAAATAGAAATTTTGCTAAAAAATTTTATAGGAAGTGGACAACTGCCACACATTTTCTTTTTTAATCAAAATATTCTATTTTCCATATAAATAATTATTTTCCACCCACAAAATTCAATTTGCTCTTAGGTTTACAAAATCGCTTATGTCATGATATGGTTCGCTCCAGACTAGGATTGGCAAATTTGAATTTGACGTTGTGAAAGACTGCACTTTGATGCAAAGCTTAGTCTTACTGGTTTATGCTCTAATTGTTCGATGGTCTTTGGGCGAGCCCTGAAGCAGTACCATTAAGATGAAGCGAACGAATCAATTCCTGCAATCCTTAGGATCCGCATAATAAGCTTGGTTTCATTGCAATTTGCACGACGATGCCCAGTAGTTTTGTGGAACATGTTTTCATCATGTTGGCTGTCATCTGTAGTTCGTTCTGCAGGATTGCCATTGGGATCGTTGTGTCCTGCCAGATTCATATCTCAACACCCCAAATAAAGACTATGGATGTAGGTCGTCTCTAAATCTGTGACTCCCGTTCCAGAGACCATCTCTTTATGTCTGAGCACCTGTTTGGTTCTTAGTCCTTGGAACTTTTCTGTGCTTTCTGTGTGTTTGTATCCACCTCCAGGCAATCTGTTTATCTATGAAAAAGGTCATTCATAGGCCTCAATACTGGTGTTAATGAACCCACTATCTGCCATGATATAATCGATGCAGGGAAATCGTGCAGGTTGAGAAGAGGACTCTGGTTTCCGCTCTACAGCAACTAGCAGCTGGACAAGTCCAGAATTCAGCTCAGTATCATTAGAGTAGCTTTAAACTGGGAGTAGGGCAGCAGAAGGCGTAAACTCAACCTAGAGGGGCAGTTTCAGGTCCATTTGTGTCATATTATAGTCTTTTCCGAAGGGGCATACTTGTTACATGTCGAACATCGAGAAGAAAAGTTACATTACATCAGGAATTAATCTTTGTTCGTTAGATTTCTGAATGTGCTGCTGACCTGTAAAATAGACAGATAACTGATGTATGTTCCCCGCATGAGCCGATCTATTTGGTTGTGAAACTGTGAGCAACTTGTCTGAGTTTATAATCCAACGGAAAATGTTTCTGTCGGCTAATTTTACCCCAGTTACACTTGTAAAAAAAACTAAACCTAGTAAGAATTTTTATAAATCCACAGCTTTTCTCGATTCCACAGATCTACTCCAACGTGATGACTGAATGAGATGATACTGTTGCCTCCATATATTTATATATATATATATACACTCTATTTACAGGCAGGTGGGATCTGAATGCCCTCAAACACCAGACCATGTGTGTTGAGACAGGTAGAGGTGATGGGGCGGTTTGCAGGCGACCCGACATACCTTAGATTGATGTTTTTGAGTTGGATTATCTCGCAAGGAACTTGCTGACTGCAAACCAAGCTGACTGCCACAGGTGATGTCGATGTTCCCCTTATGTTGTTGAAATAGACATTGCTGATCTTTACACGGGACGGTGTTATCTGCAAGGAGTTGCAACTTATATCCATGTGGGAAAAATGAGAATAATGGTGCAATAGGGTGGAGATGCAACAAGATATTCCCATGTTCTGGAAAAAAAAGAAGTATGATTGACAGAAGATTGAGGGAAAATGGCGAACCTGCTTCTTATTATGAGGATCGTAATCCTGGTCGATGATGATTGGTTTCTTGACATTGTTCATAACAATGTCATTGAAGACGAGTTTCGAAGCTGCACTGGGAGGTGAACCTGGCCAGGTCTTGATTCTGACCCCATTGTCGGTGCCTGTTAGAGTGCAGTTCTTGACTGTGATCCCTCTCACATCCGCTTCATTCGGGTACTTCCCAAGGCTGCCAATACTGTCATCACCATGAAAGCAAGGAGGAGATATTAGAGGATCTTCGTTGCTGTGTGATGGAGTGAAAAGCCGATTCAATTAGCAAAAGCAGAAGACGTGATATGATCGATCACCTTATGCCATGGCCAGGACCGCAGGAGACCTTCTTGATGTTGACGTTGGAGGAGCCCTGTATCATGGAGATGCAGTCGTCCCCGGTCCCAATTGCAACTTTGGAGACCTTCACGTTGTCTGATTTGCTGATGTGAATGCCGTCCGTGTTTGGGCTGTCAGCCGGGGCCGAAATACGGAGATTATATAGCCTCACGTTGTAGCTGTTCGTGACTGCGACGTGGAACCCTTTGCTATCCACGGAAGAGAGCCGGCTCATGATTGCGTTGCTGATAGAATCAAACTTCAAATTCTGCAACAGCGTGCCGTGATAGCAATAATCGAATCATTTAGAGCCAAAATCGTCCCAAAGGCTATAGAATTCACGTGAAGAAGACTTACTATCGGCAAGGTTTCGCAGTTGACTTTGGTCTTGCAGTCGTTGTACTTCCACACGGAGGCTCCCTGGCCGTCAAGGATGCCGCCGCCGATGACGATCACGCCATTTAGCGACTGGAAGAGGATCCAGTAGTCGGATGAGAAGGAGCTTGGGTCAGCGAGGGCCTTGAGCGTGCCCTTGATCTCGACTACTTTCGCACTTGGGCCGTTGCACTTGCCCTGGAACACGACTTCGCCCAATGAGAACGTGCCACGTGGGGCCAGCAGCCTCGACTTCCCATTCCAGTGACACGCCTGGACCCACGCCCTCATGAATGCCTACGAGAAACGAGATCGACATGGAAAAATGAAAAGAAACACAGAACATTAAGATTGGTGATGTGTTCATCGATTCCGGGATCTTACGAGACGGTAAGATGGCCAATAAGTATGCTGATCCATTTGATTTACCTGGGTAGAATCGCGTTTTCCGCTTGCGTCGGCTTTAAAATCCAAGACGTTGAAGACCTTCTCCGTCGGGTCCAAGCCATGGATGGCCCGACTAGCCTGAGCAGCCAAGGTGTCTTTAGCCCTGGCCCCCCTCGGCCTCACCGAGCCCCTAACAGGCCTTAGCAAGCCACCCGCTTCGCACAGGCTCACCAGCGCTAACAGGACCAAGAACACCCTCGGAATATAACACTCTCTCCCTGCAACAACGATTTTGGCCATCGCCTCCCGCTATTCTTTTTAACTAAGAACCCTAATTAACAGCTAAATACTATTTTTTTTCCCTCCCTGAAGCTCTAATCTATGGAGAAGCTAATTTTCTCTTTGGGTGGGGGAGAAAATCTCAGCATTTTTTTCTTTTTAAATTAAAATGTTTAAACTGAAGATGTATTTTTCTGTTGATGGGGGAGTTCGATGGTGCATGGAGAGGTCCTAATTCCATGGGAGGACGTTCGGTTTTCTTTAGGTTGTTTTCTTGGGCAATACTTTGTGATGATTTTTAGGGGTTTGGTGAATCGTAATCGTCTCTCTAATAATAGCGAAGATGTTCCTGTTCACTAGCACCCTCGACTCGCAGGGAATAACCATTCCGATATCCACATGGAAAAACGGTCAATAACTGCACGGGGTGCGTCCAGTGGGACATGACTTGCTTCTCTATCACCTCTAAGAATCTCTTTGCCTCATTTTAGGCGCACATCAACGTACATTATTTTTCATTTTCTTATCATCTTAGTTATTTGAACAAGATGAGGTTTTCCAATTGGTTCAAACGACTGATTCTTAATTCTCTGTTTTCAGGCATGTCGAAGCATGCTATAAACAGTTAAGCAGTGATCATATGGAGAGCTGATTGATCAACAATATTATTTACTTCACGTTGGTAGGCATGAAGAAAGTCCAATATCTTCTGTAATAATATTTTCATTTAAAGATTATGAAACGCACCTCTCATATAGATATTGGACAGGCAATTCATGGCAATCCTATATATATATATATATATATATATATATGCGGTTTGTCCTTCTAGGCACATATATTTATGTGGTACTTCGCGTCTTATATTATTTTATTGAAGGACAAAAGCTGATATATATAATATATATATATGTTATATTTTCTATCTTCAAAACTAGAGCCCTCCATAGAAGTAATCGATAGTTGCCTTCCCGCCGTACGGAGTGGCTGCCTTGTTGCAGTCTATGGTCCCACTGCCACCTTCCACCCGTACCGGAGCAGCTTGCTTGGCCGGTCTACCATAAACTTGACAGTGAGAAAGCTCCGATAACCTGATTGTTCGGCTTGGTCGATGAGGATACTGCTGCTGAGCATGGTTGTGGACAGTCTCCTGGGAGAAGACTCGAGCATGCCGAAGCCTCTCGGCGACCAGAGGAGATTCAGTGGAATAATAGACACTGGAGTTTATGGGTGGTCTCTGCTGGCAGCCCCAGAGCAGGTCGATCATAGCAAAGGCTTCTCGTCCGACCTGTGCTAAGTCTGCTGGGGTTGCCATCGGATATCTGTTGGATGATCGGCGGGTCGATGGAGAGATTGATCAGTGTATATACGATGGGCGATGTTGCGAGATGACTATGGCTTTGTCGTGGCGCATATGTTAAGGAAAGCCAAAGCCCCCTCTATTATATAGGAGCCACAGAAGGCAATAATAAAGATGCTCTTCAACTCCTCAACTCCACTCTTCCTCCACCCCCGAGCTTTATCAACAAATCTTCAGTGACTAACGATATAATAACATCGTTGTGTAATACTCCATCAATAAGGTAGTGAAAACTCAAATATTTGAAATTCAACTGAAATAATGGATTTTATGTCGCACGACATAATTAACATGTATTTCCCCTGAATATCTTCTCCATCTCTACAGTGCACCACAAGAGAATATTACACTAGTAGCAAATTATGTTTGGTCCGCATTCAAGGGAAAAGCATGGGACCCACATCATAACATGTGATGTCTGTCCTGCGTGTCGGAAGGAAGAGGGGATATGGTACAATCCTTTTTTGCCAATATTCACATGGGTTATAATTATACCGTTATTATTTAGTATTATAAGTATATAGTATGTAATTGTTCGATATAATAATTTATTATTATCTCTCCACAATTGGATCTAATTATTCTCAACGATCGAAGAGGCTGTGGATGATCCCAACGGGTCGTTTTCCAGGTTAGAGGACCCAAAAAGAGACAATAATGGTCGACTAAAGAAAGGAATAACTTTACCGCTTCATCCACCACCATTGATCAGGATGTGGACCTTTGAATTTCATTCATATCAAATATATGCCCCCCAACAAGTGTGCACGTGGAAGCATAACTTTGACATAGGAGAAAGGGGGATGGAGATTAACGCCTCCGTATTTCTCCCTTTGTAGCGTAGGGGTGAGTGGATCGAGGTGTCTTACATATTGATGGCATTCACACCATGGGAGATTTGATATTATTATTCTTAAAAAAATATTTTTTTAAATATTAATTAAATTTATTAGTTTAAATTATTAAAAAATATTTTAAATTTAATTAATATATTCATACCATACTTTAATATTTTTTATATTTTATTATTATTATTATAAGTACATAAAAATATTATTCATATTATTATGAACTTTTGGACCATCACATTTAATCATTCTATTATATCTTTTTAGCCTTATATAAAGTTCGACATGTACATTGTTCTACATGCGTTAAACTGTTTCTCGTTGACTTCAACTTCCTATTTATTATATGTAATTTAAGACTGGAGTTAAAATGTTTTCTCCCAATCTTGGATAGAAAATTCAGATAATTCACTATGATAATTCATTATCCTTATAATTATTGTGGGAGTTATTTGTATTTACTTTTTTTTACTTAAATAATATATATTTCAAAATTACTATTTAAGTTATATTGATTTAATTTCGTAATATATTTGAATTATAATTTTAACGGTACCATGTGACATGACACATCAACATAATTTTTATCATTTCAAGCAAATTTTACTACGTTAATATGTCATATTAGTAACTTATTAATATATTATTATAATATATTAAATATCAAATATATGAAATTAAAAAAATATTTTGAAATATATAATATATACATATCAAAAAACAAACACATAATTTTTATTGTAATTATCACTTTGCAGATATATTACAATAGGGAAAATATCTTTAGTTGATTCCGAATGAGATATCCGGAAACGATTATCCATCCTTATTTATTTCTCCCTCATCATGTACGGTCCTTGAATTTTCCAGACATATTTGGCATGAAGTACTTTCAACACTCCGACGTTTAGTTACAATAAAAAAGAAAAAGGAAAAGAAAAGGGTTTCTCCGTCCCCCATGGACGAGGCCCCCCACCAATGGAGACCTCGCCGGAGCTCCACCACGGTGATGGCAGCTTCAGGGCCTGGGGAAATGCAAACTAGTTAGTTTTAGAGTCAACAAGGCAAGGGACGGGCATAGTCAGTTTCCATGCGGTATCCCGATTACCAAAGCGAGGGAGATAGACTCCACGTAAAATAGATACCAAGTCCCCAGGAGGATTTGTCATTTGACCACATCCGAGCCTTCAGAAGAGTGGTCCTTCGCCATTCTTGCCATACAATCTGCAGCTCTATTGCAATCCCTGTATGTGTGCTGCATTCGACGACGACGACGAAGACGACGACTCCGGAGCCCTCTCGTGAGTTCCCTGCATTCAGAAACAGTTGGTATGAGAGTCAGGTTGTTACGCTCCGAGTTACCTACCAATTCAATCACAGAAAGGGCATCCAGTTCAATTAAAATTAAGAATTCCTGGATTCGGATCCTTACCGGTAGAAGCCGTGTAATCTTCCGTCTTCCTCTATCACAAATGACATAGAATAGTATAACGAGTTACTCTGCGCTCGTGGCTTCGTCACCGGCTAAAGGTATCAAGTTGGCGGGCCCCATTACCGACTGTGTCCGCCTCTGTTTCGGGGATTCCATGGACAATCCTCTCTCAAGGCACCGAATTATCAATATTGATCACGACTTGTTTGGATAGGGACGTCACGAGAAAAAAAGTGCCGCAGACGATTCAGCACGCGAATCTCATCTTTAATATCCATCTAAATCAAGGAATTTAAGTTGAGAAGAATTAGTATTTTATGTAATAATATCGGCACCGTTGTTTAAGATTAGGGCTTCCTAATTTCAATATTTTTATATTCCTCGCCTTCCTAATATTTTCAGGCCACTAAACCCCGTTTTCCTCCACACAACAAAAGGAGCCAACTATTACTTGCCAGCAAAAGATTTGATGCTCAGTCACAGAAATGGAGTAGTTTCTAGTGGTTCACCTTGGCATCCCCCATACAGATGTGTTACCTAATTTAACATAATTTCTTCTTGAGTCAAATCTAAGTTAAAATCTTATAAATAAATAAAAAAAACTCATAATTATCAAGATTTTACCATTTAATAAATTAATTTTATTTGAATGTAAATAAATTAAAATTCATTATTTCTTTGCACATTAAATGCATTAGTGAATTCAAGTAGAGAGGTGCGCTTAATTAGCCGGAGATAGAAGGAAAAGAGGAGTAAAAGAATATTGCAAACTTTTCTTAGAATTGAATAGATTTTTTTAATAATTTTAAATTAAAAATACAATCCTTACCAAAATAATTTAGCAGGTGAGGGAACCTATCAGAAACAGTTAGGGATGGCTACCCAAACTGCACTCTCGGTCCACCGCCCCACCCCGACCTGTTATGACTTAAACTATTTTAAAAATGATTAAAATAATGCTAAATTTAGTGTAAAAAATACAATATATAGATTCACATATTCATAATAATATAATTTAATAAAAATGAATATAATTAAAATTCATATAGTTGTAATAAAATAAGGTAATTACCATAATAAAATTTATTAGGATTAAGTTATTACAAATCAAATAATAATAATTTAAAATATATGTTACAGCAGGCCAAACCATATATACTGTCACAGGGCTCGGGCTTGGCCCAAATTTTTCCTTCCCTGCGAGGGTGCTGAGCAGTGCAACACACACTCACAGCCAACCCAACCACACAGCACAGCTCAACACAACCGAGCACAACAGCCAACAGAACACAAACAAGCACTTACAAGGGAAATCTCACTCGTATTCACAACCCGGTATACAAGAATAAGCAAAACCCTTACAAGAGGTCACGGTACAATCCAAGCATATGCCTTTGGTGCCTCTCGCACCTGCACTCCTCGCCTGGACTGGAGATCTTCACCCGGGAAGATCGCCTGGACAGCAGGGACGTGGATCAGCTCTTCTGGCCTTCCGTCGGGACTGGTTGCTTGCTTGCGCTTGCTTGCTGGCCTTAGCTTCTCCTTCCTTCTCCTGCTGGTGTTCTCCGTGTGTCTCTTCTCCTTCGGCTACCTCCCCTTTTAAGCTTTTCCTGGGGCAGTAGCCCAGTACCGGCTAGCTACGCCTCCCCTGTCTCTAGGGCAGGCGGAGGGCGGCTGCAGCGTTCGGATGTGTCAGGCCAACTGGGGCAGAGTGCTGTCCAGCTCATCCCCCGGTCTGGCCC